>JAEIGN010000484.1:0-148225 GCA_018903745.1 Drosophila repleta | reverse complement strand
CCTTTTGACATATATTTTATATATATATATATATATTCTTTAACAGAGAGACAAGCCCAGTCAATTTAGCTCTGTCCGTTATTTGGTTATTTGAATCGCTGAATCCATTTTTGTTACTTAGCGCAAGATAACGCCGCGCAAGTTATTCTGAGTTATTTATTTTCTATTCATATGACATGTTCATGCTTGAATAGCTAGAGCTTGAAGTTTAGTTCGTGTATAGCATTCGCAGATTTTGCTTATTTTAAACAACCGATAACTATTTTGATTTTAAACGATTAGACCGATTAAAAATTAAAATTATAACTAAATATTTAGTTATAAAACTCATCTCTGCAGCTAAATTCTTCAAATTTTGAGTTTCATGTGATATTCATACAGTTTTGATTTTTGTTAAATTTTTTATGTAAGAGGCAGTAGCACCCGATTTCGATTTTTATACCTTGAACCCATTGAAAATGGAAAATCAGGGTATAATATTTTTGTTAAAATGTATGTATCAGGCAGAAGGAGGCGTGGCAGACCCCATAAAGTGTATATATTCTGGATCAGGGTGACAAGCCGAGTTAATATAGCCATGTCCGTCTGTCCTTCCGTCCGTCTGTCCGTATGTATGAACGCGTCGTTCTCAGAACCTACAAGAGCTAGAGACTTGAAATTTTTTATGTAGGTTCCTGTATATCACGATTTGATCGAGTTTGTTTCTAATATAGGATAGCTATCATCGTTTTAATGTTATCGATTAAAAACCGATATTTTCATTTAGTTATAAAATTCTATTTAATTCATCTTTATAGTTAGAGTCTTCGAATTTTGCATTTAGTGTTATTTAAGCCTTACGCAATTGCGGTTTTTGTTAAATTTTGGGTGCCACGCCCCCTTCGCCTCAAATTTGTAACTCCCGTATATCAAATACTAGAGACTTGTGCTTTGAAACATACATACATATGGATGACATGATCACGCCCATTAAGTTTGATCAAAATCGCTCGTCTAGAAAAAAAGTTATTAAATATTTAATTTCCCATAGCATTGCCATGCAAAGTAGCCAAACAACAGCTGACGCACCGACTTGCGCTTGTGTGTGCTTGCGCTTGTGTATGTTTTGCTTGTAATGAACGTACATATGAATGTGTATATAAAAAAAACGAAGAATGCTTGGAATAGCGGTTCTTCGCAGGGTTCAGGGTATACCCTAGTCGAGCGGTATCGACTAGAGTTTTCTTACTTGTTATGTTTGAATTCATGCACAACTCCATGATGCGGCCAAAATATGGAGTCGCATATGAAGAATTTAACAGGTACGCGCTGATTTCCAAAGAAACACAAGAGCAGATACAGCCTCATATGTCGTGTCAGACGAAAGCCTAGATAGAAAAATTTACTGTTAAGGAGAAACAACAGATAAAGTTGGCAAAGTAAATGTGGGAGAAGAGGTAAGAATGTCGCACATTGCTTCAGCAATACGCAGAGAATCTATAAATTAATTAATTAATAATATACGCCGATTCAGGAACGAGGAAGGCGCACAAAATATAATATTTCTTCAACATCTTATATGTACGTGACACGTAACAATTTTTCTTTTTTTTATAAAATTTACTGTGCACTGAATTTTAAATCTTTTTTGTTTTTCAAAGCAAATCTGATAAGACCAACCAATTTTGGCAGTGAAGACAAATTAATCGTAGTCACGTCCGGTGAGAGCAGCACATATGATGTGAATCAAATTCCCAGACAATATCGATAAGTTATTATAGTGTCATAGCTAAAATAATTAATGAATATAATAATACCGAATTCGATAACACAATCAATTAAATATTTGCCATCACTAATTAAATCCACACGTTTTATTTGAGAAAAATGGATCTTCCCAAGGTAATTATTGTTTAAAAATAATCCGCCAAATTAAAATTTTTCTGTTTAGCTATCGAAAGCATTACGTGATTTACCGAATAGAGTGTTGAATGTTGCTGTTGAAGAACGTCTGTCACTATTTCAAAATGTGTGCGACGTACTTGATAATCCCGGTAAGTATCCAACATATCTACGAACTACATACATATGTACATAAGTACATGACATAAATATACAGGTGCTCATATATTATTTGTAATAAGTGTTGGCAGTTGTAAGAACTATATTTCATTTATTGCTGTCCATAATAGTGCAAGATGTTTTCTTTTGAATACCAGGAACCTTTAAAAATGGATATACTGAGTTTGTAAGTCAGAAGGAAGCGTGGCAGACGACAACACTATGTATTTCCCACGTCTTTCAAACTAGTCTCCTAATTTTGATACCCTAAACCTATTGAAATGGGAAAACGTACACTTGCTCACATATCTCTGCGTACACCCAAAGAATTTTTTGTATTACAAGTTTGAGCATTTATATCTCTTAGTATAAACAAGATATCGAATTTTTTTTTTTTATACCCTGAACCCATTGAAAATGGGAATTCAGGGTATAATGTTTTTGTTGAAATGTGAATGTATGTAACAGGCAGAAGGAGGCGTGGCAGACCCCATAAAGTATATATATTCTTGATCAGGGAGACAAGCCGAGTCGATTTAGCCCTGTCCGTCTGTCTGTCCGTATGTATGAACGCGTCGATCTCAGAACTTGCAATAGCTAGAGACTTCAAATTTTTTTGTAGGTCCCTGTATAGGGCGCGCATATCGAGTTTGTTTCAGAAATTCGATAACTGTTATCGTTATTGTTATCGATTAAAACGAAAATCTAAATTCAGCTATAAAATTCTATCTAATTCATCTTTCTAGTTGGAGTCTTCAAATTTTGCATTTAGTGTTATTTAAGCCTCACTCAATTTCGGTTTTTGTTAAATTTTGGGTGCCACGCCCCCTTCGCCTCAAATTTGTAACTCCCGTATATCAAATACTAGAGACTTGTGCTTTGAAACATACATACATATGGGTGACATGATCACGCCCAACAAGTTTGATCAAAATCGTTCGTCTAGAAAAAAAGTTATTAAACATTTAATTTCTCATAGCATTGCCATGCAAAGCAGCCAAACAACAGCTGACGCAGCGACTTGCGCTTGTGTGTGCGTGCGCCTGTGTATGTGTGTGTGTATGTTTTGCTTGTAATGAACGTACATATGCATGTGTATATAAAAGAAATGAAGAATGCGTGGAATAGCGGTTCTTCGCAGGGTTCAGGGTATACCCTAGTCGAGCGGTCTCGACTAGAGTTTTCTTACTTGTTGTATTTGTTTCTTTGATTATTAAACTTAAGATATAAATTCATTTCATTTATTAAAAGTAAAAACTTAAGCATGATATAACTATTAAAGCAAAAATAACAAAAAAACAACTATCAAAAGTCTGCGTACATACGTAGAATTCTGCGTTCAATAACTTTTTCCGCCTAATTTTATATTTGGTTGGGTAGCCTTTTTTCTTCAGAACCTCCGCCAGACGTCTAGGCATTGAATCTGTAAGCTTGCGGGTAACCTCAATGGTTATTTTGCTCCATTCCTCCATAATAACCTCCTTCAACATTGTTTTTGAGGAAATGGAATGTTGCCGAATCCTGCGCTCAAGTAAATCCCACAGATGCTCTATAGGATTCAGGTGATTGGGGTGGCGTGCGCAACTGTTTTTTTTACATTATAGAGGAGCCATGTGCTTCGGATCATTATATTGCTGAAAGAAATAATCATCAGCGATCCCCAATTTTTCGGCACTCTGTCGCAAATTCTGCTTCAAAATGTGTATGTAGTCCTTGTGATCCATGGTAGATTCTATAAATGTCAAGTTCCCAACACCACTAGCCGCCATACACCCCCAAACCATTACTCCTCCTCCTCCATGTTTTACCGTTGGCACCAAATTTTCTTTCGAAGGCTGCTCCTTTTCTCCAAATCATTTTCTTCCCTTTAATTCCAAATATGCAAAACTTGCTCTCATCCAAATGCGGCGAACAGTTTGATCGGACACTGTTTTTTTTTAAGCGTTCGGCGACTTCCAGACTTCCTTGTAATCCTTGGATTTGGAGGCACCATTTGAACAATTCGCTTTTTCTCCCTGTCAGCAGAGAAGGACAACCAGTTCGGGGCTTTGATAATATGGAGCCTGTTAAAATATAGTTGTCGTACACACTCTGACATGAGGATTGTGTTCTGCCAACCAATCGACCTATTTCTCGCCAGGATTTTCCTTCCAAACGAAATTTTAAAATTAATTTGCGCTCTTCAACGCAGATTTCTTTTCTATTGGTCTCCATCATACAACGCGTGACAAAAATTAAAAAAATGTTTTTGCGAATTTCTGAGAAAATTATAAACGGAAAGAAGAAGCTGAAAAAGTTAACGGTAATCGCGAAATTCCTCATTGTACGCAGAATTCTATGTATGTACGCAGACTTTTGATAGTAGTTTTTTTTATTCCCTGAACCCATTGAAAATGGGAAACCAGGGTATAATGGTTTTGTGAAAATGTATGTAACAGGCAGAAGGAGGCGTGGCAGAGCCCATAAAGTATATATATTCTTGATCAGGGAGAGAAGCAGACTCGATTTAGCCCTGTCCGTCTGTCCGTCCGTCCGTCCGTATGTGAACGTGTCGATCTCAGAACCTATAAGAGCTAGAGACTTGAAATTTTTTATGTAGATCCCTGTATAGAGTGCGCAGATCAAGTTTGTTTAAAAAAAAGAATAACAACTATCGTTTTAATGTTATCGATTAAAAACGAAAATCTTAATTCAGCTATAAAATTCTATCTAATTCATCTTTCTAGCTAGAGTCTTCAAATTTAGCATTTAGTGTTATTTGGGCCTTACGCAATTTCGTTTTATGTGAAATTTTTGATGCCACGCCCCCTTCGCCTCAAATTTGTAACTCCCGTATATCAAATACTAGAGACTTGTGCTTTGGCACATACATACATATGTATGACATTATCCCGCCCAACAAATTTGATCAAAATCGTTCGTATAGAAAAAAAGTTATTAAACATTTAATATCTCATATTTTCGGCTTCTTGCAGCAGCAGCAGCCAAGCTGATGAATCATAATGCACAGTTAGCAGATTGTGTGCTTGTGCGTGCGTCTGTGTGTGTTCTTGTGCGTGCGTCTGTGTGTGCTCTTGTGCGTGCGTCTGTGTGTGTATGTATTGCTTGCTTCATATGTACATACATATAAAAGTAACGGAGAGTAACGGCATCGCAGTTCTTCGCAGGGTTCAGGGGATCTCTTTGTCGAGCAGTCTCGACTAGAGCACTCTTGTTTTTTTTTGGAGATTCGTGTATACGAAAAGATCGAGTTTGTTTTATGTTAAATTTAATCTCTAACCATACAATACATAGATATAACACGCGGAGCAATGAAATTCAGTGAATTCGCACAGTGACATTAGTACCCCATGCAGGCGATTTCGCCGAATTCGCTTTAATTTTTACTGCGAGCAGCGGGTACTCCGTGACAAGAAAATCAGAGCTCTGCCAACGCTCGTTCTGTAATGGTCCATTTGTATACAGAGCCCTTGTATGCAACCATGTATGCTTATTTTCTGATCTCTCTCATATATTCTTATCTGCTGTCTTCTTTCTCGAATATATATGTCTATGTAAGAACTCATCAGCAGCAGCACACCAAAATTTAAATTTGCTCGCTAAGGCTTCATTTCTTCTCTTGCGACAGAAGAGTATACCAAACTATTGCAAGTGTTTGTCATGCCCATGAAAAATGTTAACATTTTTGTTACTATTTATGGAAAGGGTATGGAAGTATGAGGCGCATATGAAGAATATGTTTTCGCGACGAGCATGCACACACACTTTCAGTACTTACCTTGACAGCAGCTCACATGTATGAGCATTTGCGTGCTTTGATCAAAATCGTACGTTTAGAAAACAAGTTATTAGACTGAAATCAGTTTCTGAGTCAAAATGCGCAGTTAGCAGAATGTGTGCTTGTACTTGCCTCTGTGTACGTGTTGCTTGCTACATATACATAAAAGTAACGGAGAGTTTTAGAGGTTCTTAGAAATCGTGGTTCTTCGCAAGGTTCAGGGGATCTCTTAGTCGACAAGTCTCGACTAGAGATCTGAATGAGTTTGTATTTTTATACTTTTTCACGAAGTGAAATATAAGTATATTGGTTTTGTGCAATGTCTATTGAAGATAGAGACATGAAATTTGAAATATATACTCGTGTATACCCTCGTCAGATAAAGTGTCAATATTTTCCCGATACGCACACTAGGGGCGTGCCAAATCGGAAAATGCATTTCCCTGTATATCAGAAACACTACTTCTAGAAGGGCTAGAGAGTTGAGATTTTAACTGAACACTCACGTCGACATCAATCAAAAAGCTATGGCGGATATATCTACGCCCATTGGGGGCGTGGCAAATCGGGTTAAACCGTATTTTCTACAGTTTTAAAGCTAGAATGCCCAAATTTGGCACGCGGATTACTGTTATGATCCTATAAAGATCTCCATGAAAGTGTATGACCACGCCTACTAAAAGTGTGGCAAATAAGATCTGAATATATAGTGATTTTACTAATTCTGTTATATTCTGGTTTATATTGATGGTAGAGACTTGAGCAAGCTAACATCCCAAAATCGGAAAGTTATGGCCGATATATATAAGCCCACAGGGGGCGTCGAAAATAATGTCAGTTTATATCCCATAGTTTTATTGCTAGAAGCTTCAAAAGTAGATGCTAAGTCACTGGTGGCCTCCTCTACCGATGACTATGTAAGTTAAAAAGCTTTAAAGGAAACTCAAGGGAATAACAGCATTCTTTTATAACACAACTAGGAATAGGAAGTCAGATAATCAGGGAAAATTTTGGAAGCAATTATAATATTTGTAGATGAAATAAAATAAGGGTAAGAAGCTTTATAGGGATCTTCAGATGAGTAAGTTGGTTGGAAGAAGTCGGCAAAAAGCTCTGAGGAAACATGAGCATTGCACGAATTCACCAAACCAAGGAAAAATGTTCCGGTAACCTAGACGATTTTCTTTTTGCATTAAAGTAATAAAATTTTTTAGGATCCCGAACAAACTGCCTTTTACAACGCATATGGTAATTCTCATAATAACGAGAATTTAAAATATTAAAATGTGACTTGGCTATGGAATATTTTGACCAGTCAATAAGGAACACACTCGTCATTGAGAGTTTAAAGTGTTATAGAAAGTAGTTGTTGTACACCAGTGTTGCCGTCTGTCAAGCTTCCCTATAAATATCTGAGTCTAATCGGAACAAATATTTATGAGACATATTTTGAAAATGAAACTCTTGACGAAGTTTTGTTTAATTTTAATGAAAATATATTAATTCATTGAACGTTTTTTTGCATATTTTTTTTTGTTTTAAATTGTTTGTCCGGTTTTTATACCCTGAACCCATTGAAAATGGGAATTCAGGGTATAATGTTTTTGTTGAAATGTATGTAACGGGCAGAAGGAGGCGTGGAAGACCCCATAAAGTATATATATTCTTGATCAGGATGACAAGCCGAGTTGATATAGCCATGTCCGTCTGTCCGTCCGTCCGTCTGTCCGTATGTATGAACGCGTCGTTCTCAGAACCTACAAGAGCTAGAGACTTGAAATGTTTTATGTAGGTTAGTGTATATCACGATTCGAGTTTGTTTCAAATAATCGATAACTATCATCGTTTTAATGTTATCGATTAAAAACCGATATCTTCATTTAGGTTTAAAATAGCTAGAACCTTCAAATTTAGCATTTAGTGTTATTTGGGCCTTACGAAATTTCAGTTTTTGTTAAATTTTGGGTGCCACGCCCCCTTCGCCTCAAATTTGTAACTCCCGTATATCAAATACTAGAGACTTGTGCTTGGCACATATATACATATGGATCACATGATCACGCCCAACAAGTTTGATCAAAATCGTTCGTCTAGAAAAAAAGTTATTAAACATTTAATTTCCCATAACATTGACATGCAAATAGCAGCCAAAGAACAGCTGATGCAACGACTTGCGCTTGAGTATGCGCGTGCCTATGCGTGTGTGTGTATATTTTGCTTGTAATGAACGTACATATGCATGTGTATATAAAAGAAACGAAGAATGCTTGGAATATCGGTTCTTCGCAGAGTTCAGGGTATACCCTAGTCGAGCGGTCTCGACTAGAGTTTTCTTACTTGTTTTTTTCCTTTTTAAAAAAATCTGTCGGTTTTTTGTCTTTTTTTCTGGGCTCAACCGTCCTTTTTTGTGTAGAGGAGCCGGCAACACTGTTGAACACTTAACATCAACGGAATCATATAACGTAGACCAATCTGTTGCACTAAGTTGGTTGTGCAAAACAAAATTGCGTTTATTATACGAACCTGTACAACGTTTCTTCGAGGTTTCCGTGCGAATTATAACAGAATATTTTTATACCCTGAACCCATTGAAAATGGGAAATAACAGGGAGAAGGAGGCGTGGCAGACCCCATAAAGTATATATATTCTTGATCACGGAGACAACCCGCGTCGATTTAGCCCTGTCCGTCCGTCCGTCTGTGTGAACGCGTCGATCTCTAACCCTATAAGAGCTAGAGGTTTGAATTTTGTTATGTAGATCCCTGTGCGCAGATCAAGTTTGTTTAAAAAAAAACTATAACTATCGATTAAAAACGTTATCAGCCTGAAGTTATTAAAATATATCTCGCACGTCTTAAATATTTATTTTATGTAATTTTGATTTTTGCTAAATTTTGGATACTGACTCCAAATTTCTCTAAATATCTAAATTGTGGTTTGTTGCACTCAAAGCCATGAAATGAATGGGGTTGCATTTTTAAAAATTGGAAAAATGTAATAAAATATGTTGATCATAAGCTGAAAATTTCATTCAAATCAATTAATTCGCGCAGAAGTTATTAAACAAATCATTTGGCCAATCGGCCAAACACGTGACCAGCAGCGCAAAGCAAACAGTCTTCCTATACATGTGCACACATACACATTGAACTGCGCGCATCTAGCAAATTCTAAGAACCGCAAGTTTATATGTACATATTTCCAATAGATGGCGATATGATTTCTATCGAAACATAGATGTCACTATTAGCTAACCAATTGAAAATGAATTGAATGTAAGTTTCTGGGCGTTTATGCGAAATGCTAATTATGCAGTATTTTTAAAAACACCACTGGGTTCAGGGTATCTCCTAGGCGGGACGCCCGACTAGAGTTTTCTTACTTTTTATACTATTTCACGTAGTGATATAGTCTATTGGGTCTGTGCAATGTCCGTCATGCTGTCCGCCCGTCTGTCCGTATGAGCGCAAACCAGTTTCACGTTATTGCAGCTAGAGACTTGAAATTTGAAATATATACTCGTGTATACCCTCGTCTGATAAAGTGTCAAGATTTTCCTGATACGCCCACTAGGGGCGTGGCAAATCGGAAAATGCATTTTCACGTATCTCAGAAACACTACTTCTAGAAGGGCTAGAGAGTTGAGATTTTAACTGAACACTCATGTCGACATGCCAAAATCAAAAAGCTATGGCGGATATATCTACGCCCATTGGGGGCGTGGCAAATCTGGTCACACAGAAAAATACCCTGTAATTTTCGCATTTTTCGAATGTAAGCAACCAAACTTTTCAGTTATATTCCTGAACGCCCACTCTATGCACATGCCAAAAATTATATGTATACGGCTACTGGGGGCGTGGCAAATCAAAACTGAAACTTCTGCTGCTTCTGAGCCAACAACTTGCCACATAATGACTTTGTGACCTTTGACCTTGTCTTTTGATTTGTCAAATTATATATATGTGTTTGAAAAGAATATTTTATTAATACAAAATAACTAAATAAAGAAAATATAACAAAAATATCACCATGACCGCACCGGGGTTCGAGCCCACACCTCTACGCTCGCCAACGAACTTAAATCACATTTTCAGAGTTGCCACCTCTCTCATTTTAAAAGATGCTATCTCTCTCGATTTAGGTGCGTGTTTTTGCTAAGGTAAGGATTCTAAGCTTCGATCCTAATTGAAACTGTCTGGCCACCTCCAATAAAAAGTTTTAATCGGCAGGTTATTCTAAGGTTATTCTAAAAAAATATAATGGGATACCTCTGTGTACTGCTGGGACGTAAAATAATATTTTGCTGTCGGTTAGGTCCGACTGCAACGTTCTTACTTTTTTAAATTTTATTTTATTAAAAAAAAATGACACAACGAGTGTCAACTTAAATACAAACTAAACAATTTTGTTTAAAGCCCTAAATAAACATTAAATATTTCAAAATATCACCAACCCGTTGGGGGTATGTGTATGTGTGTTTTTTTTTATATTCATTTATTTGCTCTTAAAAAATAAATACATCAAAAATTGAGTATAAAATAACGCTCGATGCTTGCGGGACTGCCGTAAAGCATTGCTTCGCAAGCGTTTTGCGCTATTTTAAACATTAGTTGCTAGTCGTCGGCTTCGCTCAACTCTGCGAAGCTCCATCATAGAGCAGCGAAGGAACTGATTTGGTTCCAAGCTGCCTTAGACTCCAGCATGAACGCGACTTAGTTGTCCCGTCTGATAGAGCGGCCCACTGTTGCTTCGAGGGCACTCCTCTCCTCGTCGAAGCGTCCACACTCAAAGATTGCGTGGTTAGCGTCTTCCACTACTCCTTGTCCACACCAGTTACGCTCATCTGAGTCGTCGTGGCCAAAACACTTCAAATAGCTGCGGAAGCATCCGTGTCCAGAAACAATCTGTGAAAGATAGAAATTAATCTCGCCATGCTTACGATTGACCCATGGTTCAAGCTGCGGTATGAGCTAGTGCGTCCATCGTCCTTTCGTCGAGTTGTCCCATTTTCTTTGCCATCGTGAAATGCTGTTCGCCCTGGATGCATTACGTGGGCCGCGTACAGGTTCGTTTGTACTGCGCTCCACGACTTCGGCGACCAGATCCTCCAGTGGAAGCATTCCGGCTATGACAAGCGCTGCGTCATCTGAGACTGTTCGGAATGAACAGCTGACTCGGATTGCGCTTAATCTATAGGTGGCTCGAATACCTCTACTGTAGCTGGGAGTGGCCATTGCTCTTGACCAGATTGGCGCTGCGTAAATGATGATGGATCTCAAGACGCTCATAAGAAGAAGGCGTCGTTGTTGCTTTGGTCCCCGTGTGTTCAGCATGATTCGGGAGAGTGCTCTACACGAATCGGCTGCTTTTTATACCCTGAACCCATTGAAAATGGGAAATCAGGGTATAATGGTTTTGTGAAAATGTATGTAACAGGCAGAAGGAGGCGTGGCAGACCCCATAAAGTATATATATTCTTGATCAGGGAGAGAAGCCGAGTCGATTTAGCCCTGTCCGTCTGTCTGTCTGTACGTATGTTTGAACGCGTCGATCTCAGAAGATATAAGAGCTAGAGAAAAAATTTTTTTTGGAGGTTCGTGGATATCACGATTCGATCGAGTTTGTTTCAAATATTCGATAACTATCATCGTTTTAATGTTATCGATTAAAAACCGATCTCTTCATTTAGTTATAAAATTCTATTTAATTCATCTTTATAGTTAGTCATTTAGTGTAATTTGAGTCTTCTGCAATTTCGGTTTTTGTTAAATTTTGGATGCCACGCCCACAAATTGCCCCTTCGCCTCAAATTGCTAAATCACGTATTTCAAGAAAAAAAGTTATTAAGCATTTAATATCTCATATTATCGGCCTCTTGCAGCAGCAGCAGCCAAGCTGAGTAATAATGCACATTTAGCAGATTGTGTGCTTCTGCGTGCGTCTGTGTGTGTTCTTGTGCGTGCGGCTGTGTGTGTGTGTATGTATTGCTTGCTACATATGTACATATAAAAGTAACGGAGAATGTTAGCGGCTCTTAGCAATCGCAATTCTTCGCAGGGTTCAGGGGATCTCTTTGTCGAGCAGTCTCGACTAGAGCACTCTTACTTGTTTATGCACGTATTCCAAGTGCTCACGGAAGGTCAACCTTGTGTCAATCATGACCGCAAGATACTTAATCGCCCTCTTTGACGCAATACTGATGTTGCCAATCTTTATATGGGCCGTTTCCACTTTCTTGCGACTGCTGACTAGGACGACCTCCATTTTGTGGGCCGCTAGATCAAGTCCGGCTTTTGTCAACCAGTCTCGAATGTGGCTGATACTTGCGCTGCACATATCCTCAGTATCTTTCAGCTCCTTTCCTATGGCGACGACGGCGACATCAACAGCAAAGCCAATGGTGTGCGCACCCACTGGTAGCTCCAGGCGCAGTACGCCGTCGTACATAGTATTCCATAGGAGAGGCCCCAGAACTGATCCTTGGGGGACTCCAGCTGACACTATGTGAGTTTGGACTCCTTCCTCTGAAGTAGCTCTTTATTATCTCTTTAAGATATTTAAGGATATTATATTGTGCCAGGTCATCTAGTATCATATCCCAGCTAGCTGTGTTGAATGCATTCTTCACATCTAGAGTCGCTGCTTCGACCCGTGCTTCCATCTGGTACCTTGTATGGCGGAGGTTGCGAGGCCAACAACTTTGCTCAACGCATCCGTCGTTGACATGGCTTTCCGGAACCCAAATTGGTTTGGGGACAGGCCGCCAGCGCTTGCGATTGCGGCCTCCAGTCTGGAACAGACCAACTTTTCGAACACCTTTCCCAAGGTGTCCAAGAGAAAAATTGGTCTGTAGGATGATGGCTCCTCCGATGGTTTTCGAGCCTTGGGTAGCAATACCAGGTTCTGTATCTTCCAGCTTTCAGGGAACGTTTCTTGAGTTAAACATGTATTAAATAACTCAGTAAACGCCCCTGGTTGCAGAGCAATGGCCAGCTTTAGCGCCTTATTGGGAATCCCGTCTGGGCCAGGGGCAGAGTTGGGTCTTAGTTTCCTGGCTGCAGCCATAACTTCCCCATCAGTAACTAGAGCTGCATCATAGCTGCTCAAATCCTGGCTTGCTGATGTAGAGTCACGACCATGGATGGAGCTCAGTCTATCTGGGAATAGCACTTCCACGATTGACTTAAGCTCTAATCGATCCGTGGGCTGCATTTGTCTGCCAGCGTAAAGTCTTTGGGCTACCGTTTTGTATGCTCTGCCCCAAGGGTCAGCTTCGGCGGAGTCGCATAGATCTAGGAAGTAGTCCCGCTTGCTAGTCCGAATGGCCTTCTTCAGCTGCCGTCTTGCCACCTGGTAAGCCACCTGCTTTTCAGCGAACGTATGCCTTCCACGAGCCCGCTGATAGCTTCGTCTCGCGTGTACGCATATACTCCGAAAGTTGCTTATCTGCTCATTCCACCAGTACATTGGCGCTTGGTGATGCGTGAACTGCTTGCACCGCTGCATGCTAGCGTTGCAGGCGCTCTGTATTTGGCTAGTCATTTGACAAGCTTTGGCCTCAGCGTTGCCAGATGTGCCCAGCGACCGGATGCCCTCCGAGAAGGCTGTCGGGTTGAATGTATCCAGGCGATACCCTTGCCTCCACAGAGTTGGCGCCCTGCCAGATGGCTCGCCGATTGTGAATAGAAGCGCACAGTGATCGCTGCCCGTATAGCTTTCGCTGATGCTCCATGTTGCCTCTCGAAAGAGGGACGAAGCGACGAATGTAAGGTCGATTATGGAGCCACATCCAGCTCTACTGAATGTGAGCTCGTGGCCAGAGTTGAGCAGAGCCACGTCCAGCGTCGCGAAGATCTCCAGTAGAGTGCGACCTCTAGCATTTGTTGAAAGGCTGCCCCATTCCATGGCCCATGCATTGAAGTCGCCAGCTATGATGGCCTTCCGGCCTCTTATGTCCTCGGCTAGCTCGTCGAGCACCTCCGTGAATTCATTAATCTGCATGCTGGGGGCCAGGTAACTGCTATATATCCATATGCTGCCGTATCGTGCGCGCACGAACCCGTTACAAGACTTGACATCTGCAAGCGCAGTCGCTGAGTTGCCGCATTTCCACAATGCTGCTTTGCCACTGGTGTCTGTGACCCATGACCTGGTACAGCAGGTCATGCAGTGATGGGGATCGCTGAGGAAAGCTACCTCTATTAGTTTTTCCCTCGCTGTCTGCTCCAGTAGGTCTTGAGCAGCTATCCAGTGATTCAGGTTTAGCTGTAGAAATCTTAACATTTCATTTTTTGGACAGCTTCGCGATATGATGGGCACTTAAAGCTACCCGCCGCATGATCCGTCTGCTTTTCGCATTTGCGGACGCAGAGACTGCATTTTGGTGGCTTTTCGCAGCTTTTAGCTGCGTGACCCATCAATCCGCACCTGAAGCAAGCACCTTTCAGGTCGCATTCGCTTTTGCAGTTAGCAGCGATGTGCCCATAGTCCAGGCATTTGAAGCAGCGTTTTGGCTGCTCCACAGCTCGGATACGGCAGACGACCCATCCAACGCGGATTTTGGCGAGCTCGACCAGCGCTCTGGCCTTGGCAACTGGAAGGACGACTGTAGCTCTTTGCTGCCCCCCGAAAGCTGGATGTAGATATTTTATGGCGTCCATCGAGAGCGAGCTGTCTTGCAGCGCATTCTTAATCGCCTCGACTAGCTCCTCTTTGCTCGCTAGCTCGCCCTTGCCTTGCCAACAGCCTCCTGGAGCACATCAGCACTATGCTCGGGCTTCTTGCTCAGCTGCAGCAATAAATCGCCCTTTGCTGTCTTCCTGATTCCCTGGATATCCCCACTAAGATGCTTAAGGCTCGGATCTGTTCTGACAACTTTCAGCATGTCAGCATAACTACAACCTTCTACTCCAGAAACTGTAATTGCGTCTGTCCTTGGTCGTTTGTGGTGCTGTTTGCGCCCCTCAACCTCCGTTTACCAGTGGGAGCTGTTTACTGGTGTAATACGGTACATGTGTATGTACTTTGCTGCCTTGCGGCGATATATGTATGTAAACATATGTGTGAATATGTATGTATGTGCATATATGTATGTTATACATATATGCAGAACCGTCTTGAAATGAAGAACGTCTGATCAGTTTGAATGTTAGTTCTCTACTGATTTATTTCTTGTGTCTTTTCTTAGATCTATGTACATATATAAATTATTCTAAGAACGCTGTCTCGTCGCTTGAGTCTGCGTTGGTGTAGAGGAAGAAAAGGTTGTGCGGTGTTGGGTTGGTAACTCCTCCCTCCCCAAAGTGAAGCGAAGGTCATAACAACTGAAATTCGTTGGTTTCAGTTGTTTGTCTTGAGCGTAGTTGGTAGTTCTTCTGGTTGTGATTTGTGAGGTAGGGGCTTCCGAGACCAACTCAACACATAAAGATGTCCATAACCCGGGAATATGTTGTTGTGTGTGATCCTTTATCTTGATCCTTTATGATAGTGAATCCTTGAGTCGTTTAATTGTTTTGGTATTTACTTTTTTCCAGGTAGTTCTGAAATAGTGAGAGGTTTTGCTAGCATGTTTTACGAAAATATGTCAATGGTTGGTTTTGTTTTCATTTTTTCTTATTTTGGATTTATGGATTATTTTTTTTTTTTTGTAATGGTTGTTGATTGGTTTTTTGGTTATAGAAATTTTGTTCTATACGGCAATGTTCATAAGCTTCTTCTGTATTTTTTGGATTTTTTGATTTTATTAGGGTTTTAAGTGGTTCTTTGAGGCTTACTAAAAATGTATTCAAGCAAATGTCATCGTAAAGTTTTGTTTTGATTTCTGGATCTTGGTTTTTTTGTATCAGAGCTGTCAATTGGGCTTTGACTTTTAAAATACTATAGAAAAGCTGACACATGGACAAGTTTTCCGGGAATGATTGTAAGTCACGAATCAACATGGCTTCACTTTTCTTGCAACCATAACGGTGTGTTAGATTAGCTTTTATATTTTCCCAGTTAAGCTCTGCTTTAGACAGTCTCAGAACGTCACTGGCTCTACCGACAATTTTATTCCTGATAGCTCTTAGTAGAAGTAGGTAGTATGGTGTATTTTCGATTTCTTTAATCAAAGTACTTATTTCATCAATGTTGGTAATAAAGTCTTGTAGTAAGTTAGGGTTTCCGTCAAAGTTAGGTAATTCTTTAATAAAGGCTAAAATGTCAGTAGGGTTTAATGTTGTCGAGGTATTAGTCATTATGCTATTTGTAGGCGTCAGGTTAGGGGTGGATATTGTAGTTGCCAATGATTCTGATGCGTTGCCAGAGTCCATTGGTATGTTAGTAGAATTTGGCAAGAAAATGTGTTCTTCGCTTATTTTCGTAGTATTATTACTATTATTATTAATATTATAAAAACTTCTCGTAACTATAGATCTTACAAATGTGTTCTTAGGCATTTGATGACTTAAAATGGAATTTTTTTTTATATATATACAGATATCAACGAGGGTTCACTTATTTTACTGATTGTTGTATAATAGATAATATTTAAGTTGAACAATTTTGATTTTGAGTTTGCTTTCTGTTTAAAATGTTCTCAACAAAATTTTTGTATGGTTTTCAATAATTGACTTAAAACACTTTTGTTTTATGTTGTGTATGTGTTCGCACTGGAGTAACGTCTTGTCTTTTTGAGATCAGTATCTCGACTGATTTTGCAATTCTGTGAGTGAACTCTTGAGAAGTGTCGTTTGCGACAAGCTACAAATTTTGTAGCTTTGCGGAGCAGATCGATGGCGCCAGGTATAGCGGTTTTACAGCAGTGAGTAAACGACGACAGCGTCGTGAAATAGGATGGGGAGGCAACGCATTGTAGGCTTCTTAGTATCGTCAGCGACAACAAAAATAGAAACGCCGTTAGGTCAGCTTCGAAAAGAAGGGCACTGGCGTGGCACACACACTGAAGGCTTGGTAGCATCATCACGCAGAGTCCACATTGTGAGTTCTGCAAAATTGACATCGACTCAGAGAACAGTGGCGACGTTGTTTTATGACTTCTGCGTAGTTGAAAGTTTCACAAAGTTGTGAAATTATTGATAATTTTCTAATTGCGCATATGCACAAGTAAATATGTTTTGGTTTTGTGTGAAAGAAGAACAAAGAAAGAAGAAAACATATTTTTTTTTTTTTTTTTTTTTTTTACGAATTGTATGCATGTGCATACGATATATTGCTAACATATGTATGTGGGATGTACATGAGCATAACCTACAGTTATCAGCGTTTGATTCTGCACCACAAAAAGGTTTGTATTTTTTTTTTATTTTTGTATGTTGATAGACTATGTCGTGTTGGTAGCGATGATCAACGATTGATTCCGCTTCACCACATCATGTGTGTGTGGATGTTCTTGTGAATAACCTACAGTTATCAGCGTTTGATTCTGCAGGCCACAACACAAGGTTTGATTTTGTATGTATGTATGTATGTTGATAGACTATGTTGTGATAGTAGCGATGATCAACGATTGATTCCGCTCTACCACATCATGTGTATGTAGATGTTCTTGTGAATAACCTACAGTTATCAGCGTTTGATTCTGCAGGCTACAACACAAGGTTTGATTTTGTATGTATGTATGTTGCTTGGCCAAGATGTGATGGTAGCGATGATCAACGATTGATTCCGCCCCATCGCTTGGTTACTTGCACAGTATGTACTTGCACAGTTTATGTAGTGTATATTTATGTATATAAACACACACTTCCACACATGTATGTATATATATATATATATATATATATATATATATATATATATATATATATATATATATTTTTTTTTTTTTTTTTTTTTGTACTTAACAATACTGAGTAGATCCAATCCAACCGGCTGCGCCAATTACCAGTGGGAGCTGTTTACTGGTGTAATACGGTACATGTGTATGTACTTTGCTGCCTTGCGGCGATATATGTGTGTAAACATATGTGTGAATATGTATGTATGTGCATATATGTATGTTATACATATATGCAGAACCGTCTTGAAATGAAGAACGTCTGATCAGTTTGAATGTTAGTTCTCTACTGATTTATTTCTTGTGTCTTTTCTTAGATCTATGTACATATATAAATTATTCTAAGAACGCTGTCTCGTCGCTTGAGTCTGCGTTGGTGTAGAGGAAGAAAAGGTTGTGCGGTGTTGGGTTGGTAACTACGTCCCTCGAGCGCTTAGGCGTATTGTTGCCTGGAGGGGCGATTTCTTATGCCTTTTTTTTTTTTTGTTTTTGTTTTTCTTTTCCTTTTTTTTGTTTTCCGTTGGCAAACCACCCCCCCCCTTTTGTTAAGTTAAATTTTCCTGCTTACTTCCTCTCTCTTTGGCCCGCCCCCCCCAAAATAACGCTCTCTTCCCCTTTTTGTCTTTCTTTTTTTTGGCCCGCCCTGCCTTGTTTGGGGGGGGTTTATTGTAGTGCGGCGCCCCTCTCGGTGGTTTTTCCCTTCCCCCCCCTCCTCTCCCCTCTATCGTGTACCCACTACAGAGGCGAGTAGTGTGTGGGGCACAATTTTTTTTTTTTTGTTTGGACGCTTCAGTTAAGCCTTAAGACTTACACTAAAAAAACCTCAGCTCAAATACTCAGCAAGCCCGAAACTATGCACTACTTTCAGTAGCTCCAACTGCACTTTAGCGTTTAGGTTGCTGTCTTTGCTAAGACTCAGCAGCACACCAAATTTTTGGTGAGCAGCTGACTGTCCGCTGCAGTTTCCAGCACTACTAACAGCTGTTACAGTGAGTGCACCTGATGCTGTTTGTTTGCCTAGACGTGTCTAAACTTATTTACAACTTTTCGCGGGAAAATGGAAAAAATCGAAGCTGACGCTGCAAATACCACAACACCACCAATACCTACTCCCCGCTCCAGAGCTATTGGCATCAACCGCCACTGAAATACTCCGCGTTTTTTGTGTTTGTTTGCTTTGCGCTGCTGGTCACGTGTTTGGCCGATTGGCCAAATGTTTGAATGAAATTTTCAGCTAACGTTCAACATATTTTATTACATTTTTTCCAATTTTTAAAAATGCAAACTTATTTATTTATTAGCTTTCAGTGCAACTCAATTTAAATATTTGGGGAAATTTGGAGCCGGTATCCAAAATTTAACAAAAATCAAAATTATATAAAATATAAAACTAACAAAAACAAGTAAGAGTGCTCTAGTCGAGACTACTCGACTAAGAGATCCCCTGAACCCTGCAAAGAACTGCGATTCCTAAGAGCCGCTAACATTCTCCGTTACTTTTATATATCCATATGTAGCAAGCAATACATACACACACACAGACGTACGCACAAGCACACAATCTGCTAACTGTGCATTATGACTCATCAGCTTCGCTGCTGCTGCAAGACGCCGATAATATGAGACATTAAATGTTTAATATTAAATGTTTTTAGACGAACGATTTTGATCTACTTGTTGGGCGTGATCATGCCATTCATATGTATGTATGAGCTAAAGCAAATGGGAAATCAGGGTATAATGTTTTTGTTGAAATGTATGTCACAGGGAGAAGGAAGTGTTGCAGACCCCATAAAGTATATATATTCTTGATCAGGGAGACAAGCCGAGTCGATTTAGCTCTGTCCGTCTGTCAGAACCTATAAGAGCTAGAAACGTTTTGTGTAGGTTCGTGTATAGCACCCGCAGATCAAATTTGTTAAAAAAATCGATAACTGTTTCCATTTTATTGTTATCGATTCAAAACGAAATCGATACTCAGATATAAAATTAGTTCTAATTCATCTTTATAATTTTGTGTTATATGAGTCTTATACTATTTTGGTTTTTGTTAAATTTTGTTTGCCACAACCCATTCGCCTCAAAATTGTAAAACACCTATTTCAAGTACTAGAGATTTGTGCTTCAGAGAATGTTTATATTTTTGTTAATATTCTGTAGAGTTGTTTTTCATAATCTGTCACTTCGAAACACAAAACAAAAAGTGAGTTCATAATAGAAAGTTGTATTCAAGTCAGGATTTCTGTAATGTAAATTTTTGAAATCAAGATAACATTATAGAGCAAGGAGTAAGGAGCAGTTATGTTATTTCCAACACGCCCCCTCAATTACATTACTTAAATTCTAAATATTTATGTGTACAGTGGCAAGTGTGTATTCTGGGAAGTATTACAATATGATCCAGTATTCACTGCAAGGATTAGGAAAACCCAGTAAAACCTAATCAGATCATTTAGTCTAAATTAACAATTCATATTCAGTTCAAGCTAACTGAGCTTACTTAACTTATCTTTTAAATAAGGAACTTTAGTCAGCCTTGATTATTTTTCTTCCGTTATCAGTTATCCCATCTGGCTTAGTTTCGTGAATTTTCCCTGAGCCAATGGTTTGGGGAAGATATCTGCCAGTTGGTTTTCTGTAGATATATAATCAATAGAAATAATATTATTTTCTATATGTTCTCTGACAAATATCAATATGTTTTCATCTTAATAGATGAATTACTAGCTATAAGTATGCGTCCTTGATTATCTTCATATATCGTTATTGGTCTATCAAGTTTAATATTTATACTTTCTAAGAGAGATTTTAACCATAATACTTCCCTTACTGCTTCAAATAAAGTCATGTATTCTGCTTCAGTAGATGATGCTGCTACTGAATTTTGTTTCCTAGTATTCCAGCATATAAGGTTTGAGTTAAACATTTTTAATAAGTAGCCTGTTGTACTTTTCCTGTCATTCTCAATATTTCACCAATCGGAATCAACATATAGTAAAACATATATATTTTTATTTATATCACATCTGTCTTTCACATCCACTGGTGAATTCTTAAAACTTAAAACTGCTCAAATACTTCAAACTAATATCTACCTGCTTGTTTGAGCCCATAAATTGCCTTATTCAATTTACATATATTTTCATTATTGCATGAAATTACTTAAGGAATTTTCCTGTATATTTCTTCTTTTAGCGTACTATTTAGAAAAGGAGTTTAAACATCCATGTGATGTACTTTAAGACTATATTGATTTGCAATTGACAGTATAAATAAAAAGCTAGAAATCCTGGCAACTGGAGCAAGTGTTTCATTATAATCTATTTGGCATTGTTGTGTGAAACCACGTACTACTAATCTTGCCTTTTATCTTACTGTATTTCCCATTTTCAGCAATAAAGATCAACGCAAAAACCCCAAAAAACAACCCGCATGCGAAGACCGATTCAAACAAGAAAAAATCGGTCTTGTTCAGAACGAGAGCGGAATATTTTCTGTTTTTTGCTTCTGCTCTAACTTTGAACGTGAAGAAAAAACGCTCAACTGTTATTTGCAAGCTATTCTATGGTTAAAAGGCATACAATGTGAGGTTTTCAGAGCTCGCAAATAACAGTTGAGCATTTTGCGTGGTCTTCGAATAACAGTTTTCACTGAGTATTTGACGAAAATGCTCGCGAGCGAGCGAAAACAAAGGGTCTTCGCTCAGTTCGCTCGCGCTCGGACTACAACCGTTTTTTTCGTTTCTCATTTGTTTCGGTCAGACCGCGAGCGAACGCTTGAGTAAAATTAAGAAAAAGGTCTTTGGGCGACTGATGCATGTTCATGTGCGATGCAAACGTACTTTGTGTATGATATTAATCAAAGTACGCAAAATATTCTTGCGTCGCAAGTTTGTATCTTACATTTACTAAATATTTTAATTTTTTAATGATATCAAGCTTAAACTGCCACAGTTAAATGCGCTTGCACAGGTAGTTCTAACCAGCAACTTATTTTTAGCCCTGCATTTCATATTAAATGAACATCGAAGTTCAATAAGCGCAGACAATTTAAATGTATAATTAGTTATTTAACTTAACAATATGCAGTATAAGTTTAGTACTAGTTAAATAACAACTTAATACCAAAAAAAAAAAATCATTTTTTTCCAACAAGACAAATTAATGCAAGAGTACCTAAAGACCTTTTGCATTGACTTTTTCGGTCATTTGCTCACTTGCTGAGGCTCAGCTCGCGAACAAAAAATTTTCCGCTCGCGAACAGATGTTCAGCAATAACGATCGACGCAAAAAACCCAAAAAACAACCCTCATGCGAAGACCGATTCAGACAAGAAAAAATCGCTCTTGCTCAGAGCGAGAGCGGAATATTTTCTTTTTTTCGCTCCTGCTCTGACTTTGAGCGTGACGAAAAAACGCTCAACTGTTATTTGCAAGCTCTGGAGGTTTTTAAAACTAGTTTCCTCTTCATTACAGGATTTAAGTGGTTTATTTTTCAATCTGTCGCTTCTTCTAATTACATTTTTAAAAACATCATTTGTTAACATTTCACTAGACTGTTAAACTTCCATACTCTCATTCTGGATATTATTTTCAACACTTACTATCATTCATGAACTTATTTTTCTTACTCACTTTCAGAAAAATTTGTTTACCACTATTCTTACTATCATTCAGAATATTTTGTTGTTCACCCTCCTTACTCTCATTCAGGAGTTTTTCCTTACTCTCATTCAGGATATAATTTTTAACAGTTCTAGAGCTAACCATATTTATTTAAAAAGATAATTGACATATTGATTGGCTATAATCAATTGTTTAGTTTATCTTTAAGTTGACTCTAAAAGATAAACTAAACAATTCATTATAGCCTAAAAGAGCAAAAATGTACAAAGATATGCATATGTATGTAAAAGAAACGGAGAATGTTTGAAATTGCGGTTCTTCGCAGAGTTCATAGTATCTCCTAGTCGACTAGAGCTTTCTTATGTATTATGTTATATATGATATAATTAAAATTCATATCATAACATTTTTTTTTATTCTCATTTTAGGTGTAAACTCAGCCATTATTAGAGGTATATGTAAAGTTATCGGAACAACGATATCAAAGTATAAGGATGCACCATCCCAGCTGCTAGTTCGAAAATTGCTTTGTGACTTGACAACCTCTCATCATGATTTAACTATAGAACATATGTTATCTGTTATTAAAACACTTTTGCTAAAGGAATTACCACTAACACCTGCTCACAAATCATGCAGATCTGCTGTTGTAGCCTTAGGATGGGTTTCATTGCTTTTAAAAAATGCTAACAGAGAATCAAATATTTATAAAACAGAAAAGTTGAGGATATTTGAGTACCAGTCGATGTTGTACCAAACAACTTTTCTTGCCCAAAACTCACGTGTCACAGAAGCAGCTACAAAGATACTTTATGACTTATGGGAGAATAATAATATTTTTAATGATACGATGAATTCATTATTTCAAATGGATGCAAATTCAAGTATTACAATAATGATAATGACAATGATACGATTTGAAACTGAACACAGTCAGTTGAATATACTGAAAATATATAAGATTCAAAGTGTCGAATATTTTGTAAAAAGTATGATATTGTGCAAGTCCAAGCCGGAAAACATTTTAATATCTGCTTGTCAACCATTATTATCAACACTAAATACTTCTGAATTTTCGCAATACATTTACAACGATTTACAAAAGTCCATTTTACGAAGTCCCGAAAATACTTTGGAAAGCGTTGGGTTGATTTTTAATCTTGTAAACATTGATTGTAGCCCCTACGCGGAACAAATTGCAACAGTCTTAATTAAGAATTTATACAGTAAAGGAGAAGTTGCTCGCAGTGAATCCCTACAATCCCTAAAAAGTCTGGCACAAAAATGCTCAGATGATAAAATTATAAAGAAATTGTTAGAACTCATTTTCTCTATTTTAAATGGATCTGATGGAAAAATAAATGTTGTGGAGTATAGAATAAAATTATTGCAGGTAATTATATATTAAATTATTTATTAATTAAATTAAATAAATATTTATAGTTTTAAAAATGGCATACCAGATCCTAATGTTCCAGTCAAAGAGTTATATTGCAGTTGCACGAGACGTATCTTTCTGCTAATGAGAAATTTAGGCATCAATTATTTAGTCCTCACTGATCTGTTCTACAAAAAAAAAAAACAACTTTTTTTCATATTTGTTCTGCATAGTAGTTTCTTTCACATCACTACTTTTAATGTATGGTAGAAGTCTCAAAAAACCAAGATCTTCATCGGCCTTGGATTTGCATTTACTTTTTTCTATAATATATATTCAATAATTTTAGTTTGTGTTTTCGCATTGAACGCATAAAAATATTTATCATTGTGAGCAAAGTGTAATTTGAGCTTAAATTACAAAAACAAAGCATATTTAATCTCAAATGAAAAATTCATACACCAAAGCGATATCAAGGTATAAAGCGATTCAGAATCGCTCTCTCGCAACTCTTGCGCTTTGACTCGCTTGGAGATCAGGCCCTGAACCCATTGAATATATACATATATATTCCCATTTAAAGTGGGAAATATGTCTAGTCATTTTTTAACTCAATAATCGGAGTTACTGGTATGCAGAATGCATCATTTTTATTCTGTTAATATAAACCTATTTTTCTAATTTCAGGGAGCTGGTTATTTAAGTTTTAACGACGTAAACGCGAACGACTTACCAGCATTATTAAATTTGGCTGTCGACCTATTTTGCAAGGCTCTTCATATAGAATCCCAGGAAAAAGTGATATGCTGTACACTAGAAATGTTTTCATTGTGGTGCAGAAGGTTTAATAATGAGGTACCAACTGTAATTATAAATATTTTTGAAAATGGCATAGAACATAAAAACACAACTCAAGCTATTCGACAGAGTTACCTGGAGTGGTTGCTTTCATCCATGAAACATGCTCACGTCCAAAATACAGACAATATAGTTCCAATCTTATATTCTTTATATTCAAAAGCATTACATCAGTCCTCTCAGTTATCTAACATATCGGAAGCAGCATGTATTGCCTGTCTCTTGCTTATTTTAGAAAAACCATCTGAATTATATTCATTCTTCTGGAATTCCCTATTTGATTTGAGTAAGCAATATTTCTTTAATGAGAAATTATTAGCTTCAGCAACAGCTGAAACGTTATGCCATATTTCATTTATTGCAAAATTCTTATTTAAATCATATTTAAACCAAGTCAAAGGTCCGAGAGAGTCATTGCACAAAGCATTACTTAGTAATTTATGTAGTTGTATGCCTAAAGTGAGAACTTATACAACGACGCAAATTGAAGAAATCACAAAAAGTTCTGATGGCGTAGATTTTATTAAAATTGCTCTTAAAGAGTATAGTAAACTAATCAATACATTTAAATATCAGAATGAAATAGACAATTGTAACGAGCATGCTGGAGCTCAAGCATATGTAGATGCTTTACAAGTATTATGTGGATTACAAAATCTATCTTACGAAGATTCCATTGAGTTAGCTCTATTACTTTTGGAAATTTCCAATTGTCCGATAATATTATCCAATAGTCCATACTTCTGGGAAACAACAATTCAGAACAATTTTGATTTAAGTCCTGAAAACTTTATCGCGAAGAACAGTGACCAAATCATTGAAAAATATATAGATAATTTTAAAATATCTCCCGTTTACGAAAATATTATATCTTCAATTGTCCGAATAAACCCACATATAATGGTGGCCCCTATAGTAAATCACATAAAAACGTTTCTCAAAGCTGACAGCAATTTCTCAGTAAGTAATGAAGAATTTTTTATTTTTATGACACCAGAAGGCGAATTATATGATAAAAGTGTTATACCACATATTGACTCACAATATAAGACTATTGGTGTTAAACGAGAAAATAAAGTTTACAGCTACAAAGAACAGTTGGAAGAAATTCAACTTCGTCGTGAAATTGACGAGAAACGGCAAAAAGAAGGAAAATCTAAGACAATTAAATTTACTCAAAAACAACAAGAATTAATAAAAAACCAAACAGAAAAAGAAATGCGCATAAAGCTACGTGTTCAATGCATGCATGAGAAATTGATGTCTGTGATAAGTTTGTTTAAAGCTTCTTGCTCTGGTAGTGAAAAATACATTTCGCTAAATTTTTATACCTTATTAGATGATATTTTGTATGCCAGTCAACACCCTTTATGTGCAAAGCCGTTAACTGATCTTTACTATTTTTTACATAAAATGTGTTTTAAAACTCATTCCGAATTGAGTCGCACTATTTCTATTGCAACAATCAGACTTCAAAAACCATCTTGTACTTTAAAAGATGAATGGAATGCTCAAAATATTAATGAGAGTATCAAAGATATAATGTCAGACCTTAAAAGACACGTATTTACAAATTCAAACATATTGGATTCAGAGTCCTTTTCATATGCTTTTGAATTTCTTAAACGTGCCATTACTTACATCAATAATAACACCAACGAGGAAATTTTATTAACAAGTATAAAGTTAATCGAAATCCACGTTAAAACAGAAAATACATCTACGGTTGAAAGTAACCATCAGAAGCACTTGCCAATACTGGGTATGTTTCGTATATTAATGTATTTGATTCAAAACAATTCTAAGCCCATTCAAACTCAAGCCGTAAATGCTCTCTTAGAAGTGGCAAGTGTGTCATCTGGTGGAAAATCAAATTTTACACCAGATAATGATATAATTGAATTGTTTTTAGATAGCTTGCAAAATAAAAGCGATATTATAAGGGATGTTGCCTTACGTGCAATTAAAATAATGATTAACTCAATAGTTGACTACACGAAAACTAATGCTTATTTGAAGAAAAAAATAATGTCCAGATTATGGATAGCAAAATTTGATATTACCGAGGATATACGACAACTTGCTTTGGAAATATGGGACACCACTAACTTTTGTTATCCTGAGTTTGACGATATTATTTGTGATATTACGCATCCAGAACTCTGTATGCAAAAAGCAGCAGCGGAGTCTCTAATACCAATAATAGTACATAACGAGAAAATTATTAAATGTGGATTAATGAAAATATTAGATATTTACAAGGATAAACTTACTTTTATTCCTCCCAAACTTGACAAGTTTGACCGAGAAGTTGCACCTGCGTCAGATCAATGGAAACCGAGAAGAGGTGTCGCAATAGCAATATGTCAAATCGCTCCATTTTTATCTATTGAAGATATAAATTATTTAATGCAATTCATGGTATCGAATGGCCTTGGTGACCGCGAGGAAATTGTTCATAAAGAAATGTTAGCTGCTGCATTAAAGATAGTTGATTTACATGGAAAAGAAACTATTGTAAGTTTACTACCAGTTTTTGAAGAGTTTCTTGATAAAGCGCCAAGGTCGCAAAGTTACGATAATATACGTCAAGCGGTTGTAATACTTATGGGCTCCTTGGCTAGACATTTGGAGAAAGAAGATAAAAGGATTGAACCAATTGTCAAACGATTAATAACCGCTTTGTCTACTCCATCTCAACAAGTTCAAGAAGCAGTATCCAATTGCTTACCACATCTAATGCCGTCTGTTAAAGACGACGCCCCGGCTATGGTTAAAAAACTATTACATTCATTGGCTAAATCTGATAAATACGGAGAAAGAAGAGGTGCCGCCTACGGGATAGCGGGCATTGTGAAAGGACTTGGAATTCTGTCTCTTAAGCAGTTGGACATAATGTCAAAACTAACATCATATATACAAGACAAAAAAAATTATAGATGTCGTGAAGGTGCTCTATTTGCGTTTGAAATTTTATGTACTACACTTGGTCGCTTATTCGAGCCATACATTGTCCATGTCTTACCTCATTTACTACAATGCTTTGGCGATTCTTCTCAATACGTTCGACAAGCTGCTGATGATACTGCCAAAGTTGTAATGGGGAAACTTTCAGCACATGGAGTTAAACTGGTTCTTCCATCGCTATTGCAAGCTTTAGATGAAGATTCCTGGAGAACAAAAACCGCATCTGTTGAGTTATTAGGTGCTATGGCATTCTGCGCTCCTAAACAGTTGTCGTCTTGTTTGCCCAGTATAGTTCCAAAATTAATAGAAGTTCTTGGTGACTCACATACTAAAGTACAAGAAGCCGGTGCAGATGCCCTTAAGGTAATAGGATCTGTTATTAAAAATCCAGAAATTCAGGCCATTGTTCCTGTTTTATTAAAAGCATTGGAAGATCCTTCTAATAATACATCAGCCTGTCTACAAAGTTTATTGAAAACAAAATTTATACATTTTATCGATGCTCCGTCTTTAGCTCTCATCATGCCGGTTGTTCAACGCGCATTTATGGATAGATCAACAGAAACAAGAAAAATGGCTGCCCAAATTATTGGAAATATGTATTCACTGACAGATCAAAAGGATTTGACACCATACCTTCCAAGCATAATTCCTGGCTTAAAATCGTCATTACTTGATCCTGTTCCAGAAGTTAGGGCAGTATCTGCTCGTGCTCTTGGAGCAATGGTTAAAGGAATGGGTGAAACCTCATTTGAAGACCTACTTCCATGGTTAATGCAAACTCTAACATCAGAGTCTAGTAGTGTCGACCGTAGTGGCGCAGCTCAAGGACTTTCTGAAGTTGTTGGAGGACTAGGTGTAGAAAAAATGCATAAACTTATGCCGGAGATAATTTCTACTGCAGAGCGAACTGATATTGCACCACATGTTAAAGATGGATACATAATGATGTTTATATATATGCCAGGAGCATTTCCTAAAGAGTTTACACCTTACATTGGGCAAATAATTAATCCAATCCTTAAGGCATTAGCAGATGAAAGCGAATATGTACGTGACACAGCCTTAAGAGCTGGACAGCGCATTGTAAATTTATATGCAGAAACTGCAGTGGCTCTTTTGTTACCCGAGTTAGAAAAGGGCTTATTTGACGAGAACTGGCGAATAAGATATAGTTCCGTTCAATTACTCGGTGACTTATTATATCGCATTTCAGGCGTTTCCGGAAAAATGACTACTGAAACAGCAAGTGAGGATGATAATTTTGGTACAGAGCAGTCACACACTGCTATAATTCGGTTCTTAGGTGATGAGCGACGTAACAGAGTTTTGTCTGGTCTTTATATGGGCCGAAGTGACGTATCGTTAATGGTCCGCCAATCAGCACTTCATGTTTGGAAAATTGTCGTTACAAACACTCCTAGAACATTAAGGGAGATATTGCCAACATTATTTGGATTGTTGTTAGGTTGCTTAGCAAGTACAAGCTACGATAAGCGACAAGTCGCTGCGCGAACTTTAGGAGATCTAGTACGAAAACTTGGTGAACGCGTTTTACCTGAAATAATTCCTATACTAGAAAGTGGATTAAATTCAGAACATCCAGATCAAAGACAAGGTGTTTGCATTGGGTTATCGGAAATAATGGCATCGACGTCAAAAGAAATGGTTCTTACATTTGTTCACAGCTTGGTTCCAACTGTACGTAAGGCCTTAACAGATCCTTTGCCTGAAGTTCGAGTAGCAGCTGCAAAGACGTTTGATTCGTTGCATAGTACTGTAGGCTCACGAGCACTGGATGACATTCTTCCATATATGTTAGAAGGGCTCTCCGATCCAGATCCTTTCATTGCTGAAAATACTTTAGATGGTTTGCGCCAAGTAATGTCTATAAAATCACGAGTTGTATTACCTTACTTGGTTCCACAGTTAACTGCACAACCAGTAAACACAAAAGCCTTATCTATATTAGTTTCCGTAGCTGGTGATGCATTAACAAAATATCTACCAAAAATTTTATCCGCTTTATTGGAAACATTGTCTCAATCGTATGGGTCAGTTAATGAAATACAAGAGCTGGAATACTGCCAGACTGTAATTTTGTCCGTGACAGATGAAGTTGGAATCCGAACTATAATGGATACGCTTATGATGTCTGCAAAGTCAGAAAACGTGTGTACTCGTAAATCATCAGCTAGCTTACTTTCTGCTTTTTGCATTCATTCACCAGGGGATTATTCTCAATATATTCCTCAACTACTTCGTTGTTTACTACGTTTAATGGCCGATTCAGATAAGGTTATAATACAAAACGCTTGGGAAGCTTTAAATTCTGTAATAAAAGGATTAAGTCCAACTGACCAAATTGGTTACGTATCAGATCTTCGACAAGCAGTAAGGTTTGCTGCTAGTGAACTAAAAGAACCAGAATTGCCAGGGTTTTGCCTACCAAAGGGAATAACTCCGTTATTGCCAGTTTTCCGTGAAGCAATTTTGAATGGATTACCAGAAGAAAAAGAAAATGCAGCACAAGGTCTTGGTGAAATTATATTTTTAACCAGCGCAAACTCATTACAACCCTCCGTTGTTCATATAACAGGGCCATTGATTCGAATTTTAGGAGATCGATTCAATTCTGGTGTTAAAGCCGCTGTATTAGAAACATTAGCAATTCTGCTCCACAAAGTTGGAGTTATACTAAAGCAATTTTTACCCCAACTACAAACAACATTCTTGAAAGCGCTACATGATCAAAATAGAACCGTTCGAATGAAAGCGGGTAAAGCACTATCAGAATTAGTTGCGATTCATTCTAGGGCGGATCCATTGTTTATTGAAATTCACAATGGTATAAAAACTTCTGACGATTCTTCTGTTAGAGAAACAATGTTGCATGCACTCCGTAGCATTATTAGTCCATCGGGAGACAAAATGTCTGAGCAAATAAAGAAACAAATTTTTTGTACATTAATTAGTCTTATTGGACATCAAGAAGATACTACTAGAAATGCAGTAGGTGGTTGCTTAGGTGCTATGGTAAAATATATGCCATCAGTTCAAGTTGCTGATTTCTTAAATAATTGCATACTTACAGATAATTCTGATGATTCATTCATTAAGCATGGCTATACAATTATTCTCTTCGTTGCTTTAAAAGAATGTCCGAAGGAAGTGTTGACAGAAAACTTCAATGATAGAGTAATTGATAACATATTAGTAAATATAATATCCGAAAAAGTACCAATCGCCTGTAATGCAGTTCGAGCTGCAGCATATCTTTTAGAATACAAACTAATTAAAAGAGAAAATCCCCCAAACAGTATAATAGTGGCACTAGCTAGAGCAATGAACCATAGTAGTAATGACGTAAAACAGCTAGTTGCTAAGAGTTGCATCCACCTTTCTAAAAATCTTTATCCTGATCAAATACATGTCGATTTATTGAAAATGTTAGTTCCAACATTAGTAAATGGCACTAAAGAGAAAAATGGCTATGTTAAGTCCAACTCAGAATTAGCCCTTATATCCATACTGAGGTTAAGATCTGATGAAACAATATTTAAAAAAACATGTGATGTATTAGAAACAGGAGCAAGAGATTCTTTGAATGATGTGGTAACAAAAGTTTTAAAAAGGGTCGCAGATCACGCTGCAGTAAGGGAAGAAGACTTAGATGATACATTACAATGCTGATTATTATTATAATTGTTTTAAAAGTAAAAAAATGTCCAAACTTAATTGTCATCAAATAAAGTAAAAAAAATTGATTTGTAATTGAGAATTGTATTATCTTTAATTATCATTATATTGATATAACTTCATAATTAATTATATGGTTTGAATTATCTTTATACCACATTTAATGTAAAAAGAAAAGCCGTAACGATTAAACTGGTTTTTGTATTTAAAAAAAAATATAACCAACTATTTATTTTAATAGGCGAATTTTAGAATACATTTTTTAGCTTTATTAAAAACTAGCGGACTTGGCGAACTTCACTCCACCCCAAGTGTTAATGCATGCGTGCGATATGTGATAGTTACTTGACAGTCTTGACGTCTGTCCGTATGTATGAACACGTCGTTCTCAGAACCTACAAGAGCTAGAGACTTAAAATTTTGTATGTAGGTTCGTGTATATCACGATTCGATCGAGTTTGTTTCAAATAATCGATAACGATCATCGTTTTAATGTTATCGATTAAAAACCGATATCTTCATTTAGTTATAAAGTTCTATTTAATTCATCTTAATAGCTAGAGTCTTCAAATTTAGCATTTAGTGTTATTTGGCCCTTTCGCAATTTCGGTTTTTGTTAAATTTTGGGTGCCACGCCCCCTTCGCCTCAAATTTGTAACTCTCGTATATCAAATACTAGAGACTTGTGCTTTGGCACATACATACATATGGATGTCATGATCACGCCCAACAAGTTTGATCAAAATCGTTGGTCTATACAAAAAGTTAGTAAACATTTAATTTCCCATAGCATTGCCATGCAAATAGCAGCCAAAGAACAGGACGCAACGACTGGCGCTTTTGTGGGCGTGCGCCTGTGTGTGTGCGTGTGCTGCTTGTAATGTACATACATATGTACATATATATGTGTATATAAAAGAAACGGTGAATGCACAGAATAGCGGTTCTTCGTAGTGTTCAGGGTATCTCCTAGTCGAGCGGTCTCGACAAGAGTTTTCTAACTGGTTTCTTCTGTTTGTTGCAGAAGGCTCAAATAACACTAAATGCAAAATTTGAAGACTAACTATAAAGATGAATTAAATAGAATTTTATAACTAAATGAAGATATCGGTCTTTAATCGATAACATTAAAACGATGATAGTTATCGAATATTTGAAACAAACTCGATCGAATCGTGATATACACGAACTTCCAAGTCTCTAGTTCTATAGATTCTGAGATCGCCGGGTTCATAAATACGGACAGGTCTAAATCGACTCGACTTGTCTCAACTGAATAGGTTGGAATATTATTTCATCTATTTTTATACCCTGAACCCATTGAAAATGGGAAATCAGGGTATAATGTTTTTGTTGAAATGTATGTAACACGCAGAAGGAGGCCTGGCAGACCCCATAAAGTATATATATTCTTTATCAGGGAGACAAGCCAAGTCGATTTAGCCCTGTCCGTCTGTCTGTCTGTTCGTCCTTCCGTCTGTCCATATGTAAGAACGCGTCGATCTCAGAACCTACAAGAGCTAGGGACTTCAAATTTTTGTAGGTCCCTGTATAGGGCCCGCATATCGAGTTTGTTTAAGGAAATCGATAACTATTTTTATTTGATTCTTATCGATTAGAAAAATCTTATCATTAGAAAAATTAAAATATTTTATAACTGTTAGATACTTTGAGTAATACCATACACAAAGTACGAATTAGCATCAGTCGCTCAAAGACCTTTTTTTCTTAATTTCACTCAAGCGTTCACTCGCGGTCTGACCGAAACGAATAAGAGCCGAAAAAAACGGTTGTAGTTCGCAGCACGGAGCTAAACGAAGACCCGTTTTTTCCATCGCTTGCTAGCATTTTGATAAAATACCCAGTGAAAACTCTTATTCAAAGACTACGCAAAATGTTCAACTGTTAATTGCAAGCTCTGGTATTAAGTGTAGATATAAATAGTTTTGCAAAGCGCAATGAGCGCGGAGGCGTTAAGAGACATTAAGGGACTATCTCAAATAGGTTAACATTTAAATTTGAATAATAACGACGTCGGCGAGCGATCGAGAACCAGAATCGGCCACGGCCGAGAAAATTGTAGGAACAAAGAAGGGATAATAAAAAACATTAGGTGATAATTGAAGACACCGAGGGGACAGGATAGAGAAGTAAGTGAGCTGAAAAGAATAAAGAAAAGAAGCCAGAACAAAGTGCGTTTTATTCCAAATTATAAGTATTAATAAAACTAACCTCACAACACCTCACCCTCCTTTGTCTCCCGGCGTTTCCCGTTCGAAGCCGCACGCACGAGGCAGTATTTCCCCTTCCCCACCGCAGTCCGTCGTAGCACTAACAAATTTCCTTATGAGGAACCCTGAGTTCTGCCCCAGCTGGAAAACACTTCTTTACAAGTGGCGCCCGTGCAGCGATCCATGGACGGCATAAAGCCCCGTGCATGTGGCCAAATAAATGCATTATCCCAAAAACATAACTTTTTGCGCGTATTCTAACCTAGTGTTGCGCATGTGACGCTCATAGGCGTGAGGGACACAAGCAAAACGGGTGGGGAGAAGTTTCAAAATTTTTTGTTACAGTATAGTAAGTCAAAAATTAGCATTTATGAGCACAGCAACGGTGGACAAGCATGCATAGGCGAGATAAAAACGGTAAGCGCATACGAGCATGGATGAACATAGCAACGGGGGGCAAGCGTGCAAGTTATCACACAGCTTCAATTGGCTTCTCACATTAGAAATATAAACGTTTTCGTCCGCTGGCTTCAATTACCATCCAGCTTCGAGATCTCGCCACCCTCAGGAGCTTTTTGAACTTTGGAAGCTTCCAGAACTTTTGATTCAACATAACCAAAATCAAGATCACGCCACCCTCAGGAGCTTTTAGAACTTGGGAACTTCTAGAACCTTTGAAGCTTTACCATCGATAGCTTACAGTAGGCTTAAGATCACGTTTGTAATTTAGTTCTAATCTGGATACGAAATAAAGAGCACCTTGACTCCCAATCAAAAACCTTATGTTTTTAATCATTATTTTAATAAATGATTAATTGGCGCCCAACGTGGGGCCCGCGTTAATTAAAAACACACAAAAAGAAAAAGTATTTTCTTGAGTGTAATCGCGAGTTTTAAAACAAGATTGCCAGATATTCGTTCCATAAAAACGAACTCTTAAAGGTGTTAAAAGTTTTTAAAGAATAAAGAGGAAATTGTTTGCGCAATATTAAAATACATAAAAATAAAATTTTAAATATTCGCGACGTTCCAAGTTTCTAAAAACCGAATACAACACGAAATAAAAAACATACTTCTCTTTCGCCTATTTTAATAAAACTGTGAAAAGGAAACAACTTCAATCAAAGAAGAAACTCCAACAATACAACAAGCTACAACAGAACCAATAACAAGTAAGAGTGCTCTAGTCGAGACCGCTTGACAAAGAGATCCCCTGAACCCTGCGAAGAACTGCGATTGCTAAGAGCCGCTAACATTCTCCGTTACTTTTATATGTACATATGTAGCAAGCAATACATACACACACGCAGACGTACGCACAAGAACACACACAGACGCACGCACAAGCACACAATCTGCTAACTGTGCATTATGACTCGTCAGCTTCGCTGTTGCTGCTGCAAGAGGCCGATAATATGAGATATTAAATGTTTAATAACTTTTTTTCTAGACCAACGAATTTGATCAAATTTGTTGGGCGTGATCATGACATTCATATGTGTGTATGTGCCAAAACACAAGTCTCTAGTACTTAAAATACGTGATTTAGCAATTTGAGGCGATGGGGCAATTTGAGGGCGTGGCATCCAAAATTTAACAAAAACCGAAGATTGCAAATAACACTAAATGCAAAATTTGAAGACTCGTAACTATAAAGATGAATTAAATAGAATTTTATAACTAAATGAAGATATCGGTCTTTAATCGATAACATTAAAACGATGATAGTTATCGAATATTTGAAACAAACTCGATCGAATCGTGATATACACGAACTTCCAAAAAAAAATTTGAAGTCTCTAGCTCTTATATCTTCTGAGATCGACGCGTTCAGACATACGGACAGACAGACAGACGGACAGGGCTAAATCGACTCGGCTTCTCTCCCTGATCAAGAATATACTTTATGGGGTCTGCCACGCCTTCTTCTGCCTGTTACATACATTTTCACAAAACCATTATACCCTGATTTCCCATTTTCAATGGGTTCTGGGTATAAAAAGTGCGATAACAATTAAAAATTGTCTGCGAAGAAAGACCTACCTCAACAACATCCAACTGAAATTAAAAATAGTTTACGAAGAAAGACCGATAATTCATCGAGGAGGAAAGGAACCATTACGTGAGCCGACAAATATTTTCGTTACTTATTTATGTCTATAAATAATTTAATTATACAACAACTTAATTTAATTGTACCCAAATTAAAAATAATTTTCTAAACCTGGATAATTTAATAGAAACTTTGGAAGGATTACAATTGAAAACTAACAATATAAAAATGGCCACTAATTTGACAGCAGATTTGGTGACTCAGTTAATAGCACATCATACTAAAGCACTTCAAGAGCAAATCACAGAGTTATCGCAGTTAAGCCTGTCCTCAGGTACAGGAAAGGAATACAAGCCGACTGAAATAAATGATTTGATTCGATGCGATGAATCATTTGATATTATCAAATCACTTCCTGAGTTCGCAGGAAGTTGCAATGCTTATGTAAGCTGGTGTAAAACCGCTTACGGCGCAATTCGCCTTTATAAGGAAGGCTCTAGGCGTTATGTAGGCGCATTAACAATACTAAGAAACAAAATAACAGGTAGAGCAAATGACACCTTAACAAATCATGGGACAGTTTTAAATTTTGAAGCTATCTTGTCCAGACTAGATTTCGCGTATAGCGACAGACGTCCAATACACATAATTGAACAAGAACTTAGCGTCCTACGACAGGGTAATATGTCCATTATAGAATAGTGTAACTTAGTCAACAAAAAGTTGACTTTTCTTATCAATAAAAAAATTATGACATATGGCGATAAAGCCAGCATAATTGCTGAGATGAATAATAAAAATAGAGAAAACGCCTTACGCGTCTTCATAACCGGTCTTAACGGTTCCCTATCAGAAATATAGTTCTCTCTTAGACCCGAAAACTTACCCAATGCATTGGCTAAAGCACAAGAGCTTGAAGCTAACTACCAAAGGGCAAACATTACGTATAACCATTCTGCAATTATCCAAAAGAATCCGACCAGGAATCAAAAACAAGATTCCAAAAAATCTGACAATCATTTGCGATTTGATCAGACCGCCTTCGGAACTAATGGATGTAGATAAATCCATTCAGATGCAAAACAAACCCTACTATAGATCTCAAAATTATGACCAATCGAAAAAAAGGGAATATACCTCCAATTCTGTTCAGCAGCCAAACAAGGTGCTGCGAGTGAATAATATACAAGAAGGGCATTTTTTAGACCAGCAAGGGGAGAACTCCCCTTCATCTACAGAATAGATAAGAAAATAAATAAACAACTAAAAATACTAATTGATACAGGCGCTACCACCTGCTAAATCAATCAAGGTATATATAATAATTCCCAAAAATTAGCAATAAGAAAAAGAGTTAAAACTGTTAACGGTTTCAGCATTATAACATGTTATAACAATATAAATATATTCGGAAAAAGTTTTCGATTTTATGAAATCGAGAACCTAGACTCCGACTTATTGATAGGTTACAACCTATTAAAAAAAATCAATGCGGTAATCGACCTTTCTAAAGGGCTGCTGCTATATAGCAATCAATCAGAAAAAATTAACCTGACAACACACATCCAGGAAACGGTTGGCCATTTACGAAGTGCAGATGAGCCTCATTCCCCTGATCCAAAACAGGATGAATTCTCCTTATTTAATTTGTCAGATCCAGGATCATCGTCACTTGATTCTGAGTGTACAAGTGGGGACAAGAAAGAAAAAATTGGGCAAAAAAAGAAGAAAATAATAAAAAAGAGCAGACAAAGAAAATTGTTGTTGTCTTCTGAAGGTTCTACTTCTTGCGAAAGCAACCTGTTAAAGAATAAGAAGGCTGGTTCTTTCCTTTCACTTATTTTTATTGAATTGCAGACCGCCTTATGCGCGTCTGCTCTTCTCTGTTGTCAAATTTAAAACTAAGCCGCAATAAGAATTTCACCATGTTGCTAACATTTTTAGAAATAATGTTGCAAAGTATTTTCCTATTTCGCAACTGTTAGCAACTAGAGAATGGCAAATTATCAGAAGAAGAAAAATCGATTGAATTTAAATCGATGCATTTCTCAACATCCCGCCCGACGCTGAAACATTGGTTTCTGAATTAGGTAGCGCGGCAATTGGTAATTGGGCGAGTTGTCTCTCCAGTGGATGTCTTCAGTCTGACTGCACGTACCAATCCGTCAGATCCAGGGTATGCCTCCATGACCCTTGCCAGTATCCAAGCAGAAGGTGGTGTGTTTGTTTCCTTGATCAAAACGATGTCTCCAGAAGAAATGTTTGGAGATTTAGTATTCCATTTGCGACGCTGTTGTAAGGTAGTCAGATACTCCTTGTGCCAATTTTTCCAAAAACGTTGTAGCATGGCTTGAGACTGCTGCCAGTAATCCAATCTGTTTGCTAGGACTGGATCAAGATTTCCTTCCGGAACCAGAGTATATGGTCGACCTATAAGAAAGAGAGCTGGTGTCCGGGGTTGTGTACAGTGGACGAGAGTTAACCACTGCCTCTATTTGTGCCAATAAAGTGTGCATCTGCTCGAATGTCAGAGTTGCGTTGCCAAGAACACGATTAAGATGCAATTTGACTGAGCGCACAGCAGATTACCATTTGCCACCCAAGTGTGGTGCATATGGTGGGATAAAGTTCCACTTGATCCCATCATTGGCCAGTGTTTGTGATACGATGCTGTTGTGCCTCTGTGACACTAGCAGCTGCTCCATTTCATTTAGCGCTCTCTTAGCGCCGACAAAGTTTCGTCCGTTATCGCTATACATGCGAGCACATATACCACGGCGTGATATAAAGCGACGCAGTGCTGCCAAAAAGGTTTCCGTGCTGAGATCAGTAGTTAATTCCAAATGAATTGCAGAAGTAGTCAAACATATAAACAGGCATATGTAGCCCTTCTCCTTGCGTGGGTTGCGTCCCTTGTGGACCTTGAGTGTGATGGGTCCGGCGTAGTCACAGCCGGTGTTTTCGAATGGAAAGGCTTGTGTCACTCTGACTGCTGGTAGATCAGCCGTGAATTGTTGTGCTGTGTGGTGTCGCTGTCGAAAGCATTTCAAACAGTCGTGTGTAATCTTTCGTATTATGTTTCTGGTGCCCAATATCCAGTAGCGTTGGCGCACGATGACAAAGAGTGGATGTAGATGTGACTCATGTTCCAGCTCCAAGATAAGTTTGGTGATGCGATGACTCTTCGGTAGTATGATTGGGTGCTTGGTACAGATGCCAATCCCGAATTGCCAAATCGTCCGCCCAAACGCAGGAGTCCAAGATCGTCAATGATGGGTGAGAGTGTGCGCAGTTTGGGGTCATTCCTCAGTGGCTGCTTGTCGAGCAGCAATTGACGCTCCTGTCGAAAAGTGGTCTGAGCACAGCAAAGGCCTAATGTGCGAGCTTCGCTTGTTTCGTCAAATGTGAGTGCGCCTGAGAAGCGCTTGCGTCTTACAAACCGTAGAACGTATACCACGATGCGTACAAATTTTGTCCAAGAGGATATGCGATCTCCCAATTCGTCTATGAAAGAGACTGTAGCCTTATGAGCTGCCACAGCTAGCAGTGTATTTGTCTTTACCTCTTCTTGAAATTGCTCATCTGGAATAAAAAGAGATGAATATGCCGGGATTATGATGGCTACGTTAAAGTTTTCATCACGTAGCCAGTTGGGTCCTGTCCACTAAAGATCGAATTTAAGCAGATCTGCTGCAAGCATGCCTCTGGAAGCGCAATCTGCTGGATTTTCCTTGGTTTTTACATGATGCCAAGAATGTCGAGGTATGATGCCCAGAATCTCCGATGTGCGATTGGCGACAAACGTCTTTAGTTTGGATGGTGTGTTTGATAACCACGCCAAGACAATAGTTGAGTCGCACCATGCGTGAACAGTTATGTTGACATCTTTTAGTGCAGTTTTGATCGTCGCAACCAGTCGACTCAGCAGCAGCGCTCCACAGAGTTCCAGACGTGGAAGAGATTGTTGCTTGAGTGGTTCAACACGTGATTTTGCAGCGATTAATGACACTTCCATGTGGCCATCCGGGTGTCTAGCTCGACAGCAGCGTAAGCCTTGATTGATGCATCTGAGAATGCATGTAGTTCCATAGAATCTGAGTTGTACCCAACATAACGCTTCGTCTTGAATTCCTCGATTGCCATGATATCCATTCGATATTTTTGCCATTGTTGTGCCAAGTTCGATGGAAGCTGAGTGTCCCAATCCAAATCATATAGCCATAACTCTTGGAACAGAATCTTGAACTGGACGACATTTGGTGTCAACAGCCCAAGCGGATCGAAAATTCGAGAAACGTCAGAGAGTACCTCTCGTTTTGTACTGCCTGTTGAACTGCTTAGATTCACATTGTATCCCAATGTATCATTTGCTGGTTGCCAATGGATGCCAAGCATCTTGACTGTGCTTTCAACCGATGTGTCCAAATTCTTTACAGATGGATTCCCATTTGTGCTTTTATTGAGTTTGCAGTTTGAAACCCATTTTCCCAATTCTAATTATGCTTTGGACATTAGAAGAACTAGTTTATCTCGCAGTTGGAGTAGTTCCTCTTCAGTTTGTGCTCCTGTCAAGACATCATCAACGTAGAAATCCTCCAACAGGATCCTAGCAGCTTGTGGATATTTGTGTGTGTAGTCATGAGCCAGTTGCTCCAGTACCCTGACTGCTAAGAACGGTGCGCAGGATGTACCATAGGTTACAGTGGAAAGCTGATACTACTTCACTGATTCCACAGGATTCCTTCTCCACAAGATTCGTTGATAGTTCCGGTGTTTCTCGTTGACCCATATTTGGCGAAACATTTTGACAATGTCAGCCGAGAAGACATAGCAATGAATCCGAAAACGAACGCATACATCAAACAAGTTTCGGTTGATGCTTGGTCCAGTAAGTAGTGCATCGTTTAAGGCGATTCCATTGCGATCTTGAAAAGATCCGTCACAAACTACTCTTAGTTTTTGTCCCAAAACTCAAACTTTGATACTGCTCCTTGTAGAGTATCTGCAAAGGTTGTACTCGGCTCCTTGAACGGAAGTTCGACGATATACCTCCCCTCGGAATCTCTCGTGTGCGTGTCACGGAAGTGTTCCTCCACTTTCAAGTCTTCCGTGTCAGGTGGCAGGACAGTATCGGTGTCCTCCAACTCCCAGAATCTCTGGAGTGAGGCATTGATATCAATAGAAGAAAGCAGCGTAGTTGTAGCTGCTGGCTTCGGGTTGGCGGCAATGGCAGTGATCACCCATCCAAAAATTGTTGATATAGCCATTACATTACCATGGTTGTCAAGCATCTTCTCACCGATGATTATGCTGAAAACATAGTCCGTGCCTAATAGAATGTCGATTGGAGATTTGGTGTTGAGCATGGGATCTGCAAGAGAAATTTTATCGAAGATCTCTAGCGACGATGAATCGCTATTGGCCCTTGCCAATGGTGACGTGATTTTGCTCAGAACGTGTACTGTAACTTCTATAGTTGGCTGACACCCCTTGTGGTCTCAGCCTTTATAGATGAAATGCCCGAAACTAGAATCCGGGAGGATGAACGTGCGATTCCAAGTGCGTGAATGCAGCGTTCCGATATGTATGATAGTTCTGATCCACTATCCAAAAGTACACGGCAGGCAGTGTACGTTCCGTGCGCATTACGTACGTCTACCCAAGCTGTGGGTAGAGTTCCTTTATTTCGTCCTTGTGACAAAACACATGGTGTGGCGCTATGCAACCGTTTGTTATCAATGATACTCCATGCGTCTGATCGTCTTCAGAGGCAATATCAGGTTGACCTCCTTGATCTGCAGCAGCCTGTAGCGATGTCACTTGTGCATGAATGAGTATGTGATGCCGGCCACGACAATGTCTACAAGTTTGACTTGATCCACATTTCGCGGACGTGTGACCAGGCCTCAGACAGTTGAAGCACAATAATTTTTCCTTGACGAATGAGCGTCGTTGCTCAATAGACAAATTATGAAATTGAGAACAACTGAAGAGAGAGTGTTCAGTTGAACCACATTTGGCACACGCACCTTGATCAGTGGCTTTCAATGTGTGTGTCGCCCTCCTCGGCTTGTCGTTTGAGTTGTTGTCCGTACCGTGACCTTGACTCAATTCGAACTCCTCACATCGTGCGTCGAGAAATTTGAACAGCTCTTCTATGGTTGGAGAATTTTTGTCCTGGCTGATCTCCACCCAATTGCGTCTTGACTCTGGGTCTATTTTCGTAAGCAGTAAATATGCTATCCAACAGTCCCGTCCTGTTTGCCCAACTGCATCCAGTCCGCGTACTATTTCGTTAGTACCGTCCGTCACCTTGCATAGCATTGTCACGTTGCTAGTCTTTGAGCTGGGTAACTCCATGAATGCTTCTAGCAAGGCATTCAGAACATGACGTGGTTGAGACGCTCCCATGCAGTATCATATGCCGCCTCTGTTATGGGCAAATGACGTATTAAGGTTGCTGCTTCATTTACCAAAAATGATTTCAAATAATGAAATTTGCGAGTCCTTTCCAAATGCGGTTTGTTGTGAACGGTGTCCTCAAATAAATCCTTAAAGGCTGGCCATTTCTTGTAATCGCCACAAAAAGGTTTTATCTGCAACTTTGGCAATTCTGTGTATCGATGTGGCGCCAAAGTGTGGGCGTGCGTAGCATCGCTTGCCGGAAAACGCGCGAAGAATTCTTGTTGTTGTTGTACCAAAGACATAGGACGCTATGTCCTAGTTTGCAAACTCACTGCGTTCGGCAAGCTTAGTTGTTGTTGCTGACTCCAAGTGCTGCGTGTTGTGCACCCGCTTTAGTCCAAGCAGTTTCTCCAGGGCTTTCATGTACTTGCCCTCATAAACTTCATTGTCGTTCGCTGGGTCGACATACCCTTCCACTGTGTCGTAGAGGCACATGTTGTGACCAACCCGCTCCAACTCGTTCCAAGCGGCGTTGAGCCTAATCAGCATTGTCTCCACGAAGTCATAGTCGGATTCAGCTGTGGAACGCTCAGCCTGTTGAAGCAAGTGCGTAAGACTCGCCTTCAACCTGCCCCTTGTGTGTACCAGGATTTTGAGTTGTTCCATGGTGAAATAGTGAGTAATAAACTACAACAGCTCCGGCTCGAAGGACCAATTTATATGTTAAGGAATAAGAAGGCTGGTTCTTTCCTTTCACTTATTTTTATTGAATTGCAGACCGCCTTATGCGCGTCTGCTTTTCTCTGTTGTCAAATTTAAAACTAAGCCGCAATAAGAATTTCACCATGTTGCTTACATGAAATAATGTTGCAAAGTATCTAAAATTAAAATGTCCCTCCCTTTTAGAACTGATATCAGAGGGTAAATCAGAACTTTGAATGAGAATGTCATATACAGTAAGCAATATCCTTACCCACATTCGGTTAATAGTTTCGTTAGCCAAGAAATAGATAGGATGCTAGCTGAAAAAATCATAAGACCTAGTAGAAGTCCGTACAACTCTCCGGTATGGGTTGTGGGAAAAAAGGTCTTAACCAAGACGGTACAAGAAAAAATAGATTAGTTATCGATTTTAAAAAATTAAACAATAATACAATTCCTGACAGATACCCGATGCTAGACCCCTCAGTTATTTTATCAAACTTGGGCAAAGCTCAATTTTTCTCAATTATTGATTTAGAATCTGGATTTCATCAGATTCTAATGAAAGATGAAGACTTTGAGAAAACATCATTTTCCATAAATAACGGAAAATATGAGTTTCTTCGCATGCCTTTTGGGCTCGCAAATGCTACCAGTATTTTCCAAAGAGCAATGGATAAAATTTTGCGCGAAAAAAATCGGGAAAACTTGTCACATTTATATGGATGACATTATAGTTTTTTCAGAAAATCTAGAACAACATTTCTATGATTTACAAGAAATAATTGACATACTATGCAAAGCAAACATGAAAATCTCTCTAGAAAAATCAAAATTTTTCCGAAAGGAAATTGAATTTTTAGGATACACTGTATCACATAGTACTATTACAACCGACCCTAAAAAAATAAACGAAATACCCTCCTCCTACTAACTTAAGAGAGTTACGAGGTTTTCTTGGATTAACTAACTATTATAGAAAATTTTTTAAAAAATTACGTGGACATAGCGAAACCCCTCACTAAGTTGTTACAAGGCCATAATGGTATAGTCTCAAAACATATATTAAACAAGTAAGAAAACTCTAGTCGAGACCGCTCGACTAGGGTATACCCTGAACCCTGCGAAGAACCGCCATTCCAAGCATTCTTTGTTTCTTTTATATACACATGCATATGTACTTTCATTACAAGCAAAACATACACACACACATACACAGGCGCAAGCACACACAAGCGCAAGTCGGTGCGTCAGCTGTTGTTTGGCTGCTTTGCATGGCAATGTTATGGGAAATTAAATGTTTAATAACTTTTTTGATCAAACTTGTTGGGCGTGATCATGTCATACATATGTATGTATGTGCTAAAGCACAAGTCTCTAGTATTTGATATACGGGTGTGGCGCTATGCAACCGTTTGTTATCAATGATATTCCATGCGTCTGATCGTCTTCAGAGGCAATATCAGGTTGACCTCCTTGATCTGCAGCAGCCTGCAGCGATGTCACTTGTGCATGAATGAGTATGTGATGCCGGCCACGACAATGTCTACAAGTTTGACTTGATCCACATTTCGCGGACGTGTGACCAGGCCTCAGACAGTTGAAGCACAATAATTTTTCCTTGACGAATGAGCGTCGTTGCTCAATAGACAAATTATGAAATTGAGAACAACTGAAGAGAGAGTGTTCAGTTGAACCACATTTGGCACACACACCTTGATCAGTGGCTTTCAATGTGTGTGCCGCCCTCCTCGGCTTGTCGTTTGAGTTGTTGTCCGTACCATGACCTTGACTCAATTCGAACTCCTCACATCGTGCGTCGAGAAATTTGAACAGCTCTTCTATGGTTGGAGAATTTTTGTCCTGGCTGATCTCCACCCAATTGCGTCTTGACTCTGGGTCTATTTTCGTAAGCAGTAAATATGCTATCCAACAGTCCCGTCCTGTTTGCCCAACTGCATCCAGTCCGCGTACTATTTCGTTAGTACCGTCCGTCACCTTGCATAGCATTGTCACGTTGCTAGTCTTTGAGCTGGGTAACTCCATGAATGCTTCTAGCAAGGCATTCAGAACATGACGTGGTTGAGACGCTCCCATGCAGTATCATATGCCGCCTCTGTTATGGGCAAATGACGTATTAAAGTTGCTGCTTCATTTACCAAAAATGATTTCAAATAATGAAATTTGCGAGTCCTTTCCAAATGCGGTTTGTTGTGAACGGTGTCCTCAAATAAATCCTTAAAGGCTGGCCATTTCTTGTAATCGCCACAAAAAGGTTTTATCTGCAACTTTGGCAATTCTGTGTATCGATGTGGCGCCAAAGTGTCGGCGTGCGTAGCATCGCTTGCCGGAAAACGCGCGAAGAATTCTTGTTGTTGTTGTACCAAACGTGAAATAGCGTCCTAGTTTGCAAACTCACTGCGTTCGGCAAGCTTAGTTGTTGTTGCTGACTCCAAGTGGTGCGTGTTGTGCACCCGCTTTAGTCCAAGCAGTTTCTCCAGGGCTTTCATGTACTTGCCCTCATAAACTTCATTGTCGTTCGCTGGGTCGACATACCCTTCCACTGTGTCGTAGAGGCACATGTTGTCACCAACCCGCTCCAACTCGTTCCAAGCGGCGTTGAGCCTAATCAGCATTGTCTCCACGAAGTCATAGTCGGATTCAGCTGTGGAACGCTCAGCCTGTTGAAGCAAGTGCGTAAGACTCGCCTTCAACCTGCCCCTTGTGTGTACCAGGATTTTGAGTTGTTCCATGGTGAAATAGTGAGTAATAAACTACAACAGCTCCGGCTCGAAGGACCAATTTATATGTTAAGGAATAAGAAGGCTGGTTCTTTCCTTTCACTTATTTTTATTGAATTGGAGACCGCCTTATGCGCGTCTGCTTTTCTCTGTTGTCAAATTTAAAACTAAGCCGCAATAAGAATTTCACCATGTTGCTTACATAAAATAATGTTGCAAAGTATCTAAAATTAAAATGTCCCTCCCTTTTAGAACTGATATCAGAGGGTAAATCAGAACTTTGAATGAGAATGTCATATACAGTAAGCAATATCCTTACCCACATTCGGTTAATAGTTTCGTTAGCCAAGAAATAGATAGGATGCTAGCTGAAAAAATCATAAGACCTAGTAGAAGTCCGTACAACTCTCCGGTATGGGTTGTGGGAAAAAAGGTCTTAACCAAGACGGTACAAGAAAAAATAGATTAGTTATCGATTTTAAAAAATTAAACAATAATACAATTCCTGACAGATACCCGATGCTAGACCCCTCAGTTATTTTATCAAACTTGGGCAAAGCTCAATTTTTCTCAATTATTGATTTAGAATCTGGATTTCATCAGATTCTAATGAAAGATGAAGACTTTGAGAAAACATAATTTTCCATAAATAACGGAAAATATGAGTTTCTTCGCATGCCTTTTGGGCTCGCAAATGCTACCAGTATTTTCCAAAGAGCAATGGATAAAATTTTGCGCGAAAAAATCGGGAAAACTTGTCACATTTATATGGATGACATTATAGTTTTTTCAGAAAATCTAGAACAACATTTCTATGATTTACAAGAAATCATTGACATACTATGCAAAGCAAACATGAAAATCTCTCTAGAAAAATCAAAATTTTTCCGAAAGGAAATTGAATTTTTAGGATACACTGTATCACATAGTACTATTACAACCGACCCTAAAAAAATAAACGAAATACCCTCCTCCTACTAACTTAAGAGAGTTACGAGGTTTTCTTGGATTAACTAACTATTATAGAAAATTTTTAAAAAACTACGCGGACATAGCGAAACCCCTCACTAAGTTGTTACAAGGTCATAATGGTATAGTCTCAAAACATATATCAAACAAGTAAGAAAACTCTAGTCGAGACCGCTCGACTAGGGTATACCCTGAACCCTGCGAAGAACCGCCATTCCATTCTTTGTTTCTTTTATATACACATGCATATGTACTTTCATTACAAGCAAAACATATACACACACATACACAGGCGCAAGCACACACAAGCGCAAGTCGGTGCGTCAGCTGTTGTTTGGCTGCTTTGCATGGCAATGTTATGGGAAATTAAATGTTTAATAACTTTTTTGATCAAACTTGTTGGGCGTGATCATGTCATACATATGTATGTATGTGCCAAAGCACAAGTCTCTAGTATTTGATATACGGGAGTTACAAATTTGAGGCGAAGGGGGCGTGGCACCCAAAATTTAACAAAAACCGAAATTGCGTAAGGCTTACATAACACTAAATGCACAATTTGAAGACTCTAGCTAAAAAGATGAATTAGATAGAATTTTATAGCTGAATTTAGATTTTCGTTTTTAATCGATAACAATAAAACGATAACAGTTATCGAATTTCTGTAACAAACTCGATATGCGCGCCCTATACAGGGACCTACGAAAAAATTTGAAGTCTCTAGCTATTGTAAGTTCTGAGATCGACGCGTTCATACATACGGACAGACGGACAGACAGACAGACAGACAGACAGACAGACAGACGGACAGGGCTAAATCGACTCGGCTTGTCTCCCTGATCAAGAATATATATACTTTATGGGATCTGGCACGCCTCCTTCTGCCTGTTACATACATTCACATTTCAACAAAAACATTATACCCTGAAATACCATTTTCAATGGGTTCAGGGTATAAAAAGACAAAAATATCCCTCGATGAAGAAGCATTTTCATCCTTCGAAAATCTAAAATCACACTTGATTGAAAAAATCGAACTTACACAGCCAAACAAAATCGTACTCACCACGGACGCCTCCAACACGTCTGTAGGTTCCGTCCTTTCACAGGAAAATAAACCGATCACTTTTATCTCTAAAACTCTAAACAAGACTGAACAAAACTATGCAACTAACGAAAGAGAACTGTTTGCTATAGTTTGGTCACTAAAAAACCTTCGTAACTACCTCTATGGAGTTACAAACCTAGAGATCCAAACGGATCACCAGCCTCTTTCCTTCGCGGTTTCTGTACGAAACCCAAATGCTAAAATGAAAAGATGGCACGCCTTCATTGAGGAGTTCTCCCCCAATATAATATACAAACCTGGATCAACCAACGTCGTTGCCGACGCGTTATCCAGAGTGGCAATAAACCACATTAACCACATGTCCGAACCAGAGTCTCTGTCAGATAACGAAACCGTTCATTCAGCTAACAGAAGCTATGAATATGTAATTAAAGAGACTAACAAACCATTAAACCAATTCAAGCAACAGCTTTTGATATTAAATATAAAATAACTATCCATGAAAAATGCGAAATTTTTGGACAAAACAAGACACATCATAGAGTATGATACGGTAGAAAACCTAGTAACTATATTTAAAGAATTCTTAAAACCAAACCTAACTACCGGTATCCATTGTTGCCCGGAAAATTTGTATGACATCCAAGAAATCATAATTGAAGAGACACACGCTCGTGCCCATAGAGGTTGAATACACTTAAACTGCGGTGGTGGTTAGTTTTGTACTGAGTCTTTATTATTCTGAGGCAGGGATTTTATACCCTGACTCATGTATAAATCATCGCTTAAATTATGTAACCTTAACCTATCGCTGAGTTTGTAAGGCTCTGCGTACACGTATCTGATTTTAATGTCAACCCATGTTACCATTGTTTATGTATGTTGCGCTCCTTTCTAGTCGACAAGTGCGTCGGAGGCATTTTTCAATTGGTTTGTATTCTTAGCGCGTCGGGTTTCTCTTTTAATTGTTATGCATTTGTATGTTTGTGCCTGAACATTCTTATGTTTATGCATGAACATTCTGCGGGGGGCCAGAAAATGTGACAGCTAGTAGTTGCTGTCTCTGGTTTCTCCTCTTAATTATATATAGTGCTAAAAATATTATTGTTGTTATTACTAATCCTAAAGAGATGTGTCCATTCATTGTGTGGAAGACCAGATCTTCAATGTGGACTTTTTGACGGTACAGATCCCTTATGTTTTGTTGCAACTGTTTTAGTTCCACTGAGTTATTTATTCTAATGTTGTGTAGTGGCGTCGGGACCCATGTGTTGTTGTGGTCGATTATTGTGAGGAAAACTGGACTGTACTCTTCAGTACTTGTTGACCCTACCTCCTGCGGCGTTAAGATATAAATTTTGCCTATCCTTGCTGAGCATCCAGCATGTAGCTCAATTATGCCTTGGTTAGGTAGCAAGGCCATTTCCTCGAAGTTTCCGCATACGATGTGGGCTGACTTCTTTTCAAATACCTTAAAGAGCCATCGGTTTTTTCCATTTAGTTTTTTAACAAATGTATCTTCCTCATACTCGGTCATATGGCACGGCTGCTTGTTGCTTGGTTTTAAGGGTGACATTTCACAACTTTCGTCGTCTGCATCTTTCCATGCCCAACTTCCCTCGCATAGGTAAGTGTCCTCGTCTTCATGCTGACAACGACTTACATCCGTTTCAGTCATTGAGTGATACGCATCCATTTCCGTATTGAAGATAAGGAACTTTGTTTTAGTTCTCGGAATGACTTTTCTTCCGTCAAGGACCAGTGGTATCGGTATTGATTCGAAAAGACTTGCATGCTGATTGATGTATATTGGCAGTCTTGCATCGATGATCAGTGTATTGTCCCTAAACATCACTTGAGCCTTCATCAGTTTGTATATAAGTTGCAGCCTCTTCGGAGAATTTCCGCCGGGAAGAAGTTGGTTTCTTTGGAGCTTCTTTTCAATCTCGTTGAGTTCCGCCAACATTTTATTTGGTTCCACCAGGGACGGATGAACTCTTCCTTGGTTTATATCCGTCATAAGGCCAATTACTGCTGACTGAAGGTCTTCGGTTTCATCAATCCAGTTGCGCACTTGTGTGATTAACATGAAGAATTTTACGAACTCTTTGTAAACGTAGAAGTTTTCTTTTCTTTGTGCTTGCCATTTTGTTTATTTCTGTTGTGATTCTTTCAAAGTTTTTATTTACTTCTTCTGTCGTAGCTTGTATCAGGTTTGACGTTGCATTGATCACTGATGTTTGGTTGCTTACAAAATCATTGAGCCGTTTTTCGTTTTTAATGATTGTTTGCATGTTTTCCTCTAATCTGTTGGCCGTGCCAATATCGAAAAACATTATAAACCTTTTTTTTCTATCCGGTGTTAGTTTAATGATTTTGTTTTTCTCATTTATGATTTTTATTTTAGATTTGAGGGTTTGACTCACTGTTGTACAGTAGTCGTTGAATTCACCCAATTTTTCGCAAATTATGTCCGTTTTGACCATCAGCTCATCTGCTTGTTTCAAGACTTCGAAGTATGCTTGCATGTTGTAGTAGAACAATAACTGCCAGCTTGAAGATACGACTTCTACTTTTCCAAGATTGTCCATCAGCATAGCTGTTCGTTGATTCATATCCTGGATTTTTATTCTGCTTGTATTAGTAGCACTTGTTATTGTGGTGCTTGCTACCTGCAGTATCATGAGTAGGCTGAAGATCGTCCCTTTGGCTGTCGTAAACTTTGTTGATTTGGTCTGTTCACGTCGGGGTTTCGGGTTTCCTTGCTCATCTTTATTTTGAGTAGGTAGTAAACAGATCCTGTTTATTGATCTTTTCACCTCACCCATATTTGTTTTTATTGTTACTACTCGGACTTTGTTATCTTGTCCTTTTGTAGTGTTTGTTATCTTTCCCATGGGCCATCTAGCGGGATGCGTATTTTCTTGTTTTAATAGCACAAGTTGGCCTTCCATGGCGTTTGGCTTGTCCTGCCGCCACTTGGTTCGCTGCTGCAGTGTCGATAAATATTCATCTTTCCATTTCCTCCAGAATTCTGCTCTGATGCGTTGCATGTGCCTCCATCTGTCTAGAGATCCAATTTTCCGATTTTCATCAAAGTGTTCTGGAGCTCCAATGAGTGGTCTTCCCACAATAAAGTGTCCTGGTGTCAAAATATCGTCACCTTCCGGGTCACTATTTATGCTGACCAGGGGGCGTGAGTTTAGCACTGCTTCTATTTGGCAAAGTAGTGTGGAGAATTCTTCAAATGTGAAGCTGTTATCGCCGATGACTCGCGTTAGATGGTGTTTGACCGACTTTACACCAGCTTCCCATAATCCTCCCATGTGAGGGCTTGCCGGCGGGATAAAGTGCCACTTGATGCCTTCTTTTTCAAGCACTGGTGCAACACTTTTATTTTCTTTTATAGCGTCGACAAGGTCTCTTCCTAGTATTCTAGCGGCACCGACGAAATTTGTGCCGTTGTCAGAATACAAATGTTCACTTTTGCCGCGTCTGGCAAAGAATCGTCGAATTTGAAAGGGCTTCTTCTAATTCGTCAACAGTGAGGTAATTTGGCTGCTGCTTCTCTACTTTAAATTTTGCTACAAAGCGTAATATATATGCGATTACGCTTGTTAGCTTACTAATCGATGAAAACTTTGTTAGAGGTGGGATCAGGTAGTTTTCTTCTGTGGTTAGAGTTGCTACTATAACCGCTTCTTCTTCATCAAATTGCGGCCAGTGATCTGACTGCTTCGTAAACCACTCAGGGCCTTTCCACCATATAGCACATGCTGCTAAGTGTTTTGGGGAGCTTCCTCTTGAGGCGACATCTGCTGGGATGTCTGCCGATTTTACGTATTTCTATTCAACGTTAGGCAGTTTTTTTCTTATTTCGTCTACTCTTGTTTTGACGAATTTATCTTTGCTACGCTTGTTCTTTATCCAAGCTAGCGTTATTTGTGAATCACTCCATGCTAGTGTTTTGGTGTGATCTCCAACTTGTATTTTTGTTAACAGCTTGCTTAATAGGTGGGCTGCACTAGGCTCCAGCTCTGCGTCCCAAGTTAGGGGCAGTTTCCATAGTTCTTGTATGAAACATTTTCCTTGCAGTGTGACCGGTGTAAGCCATCCCAATGGATCAAAGATTCTCGCCAATTGAGTTAAAAATTGATATTCTTGATCATCTTTGTTGACATTAATCTGGCGATACATCTTCTTGATATCAGCTGTCATGACATATTTCAATTGTCGCAACTTGATCAAAATATCAAAAGTGTCTTTTGGAATTTTGGGCCCGACTAACATCACATTAATTTAGTAGTAAGACTGTTTGGTCTGATCACTGCATGATGCGGCATACAGTATTTGCCTTGGCCAATAGTGTCAACCTAGCTTCAAGTACTGATCCATGAAATCACTGTATTCCGTAAAGATTTGCGGTTGTTTCCTGAATTTATTTTCCATTTGCAGTAGTCTTGCCATAGCCGGCTTCCGAGAGTTTCCTAACTCGAAGTTTTTTCGGAAAGGTATGGACACTACTAGCCGGCCTTCTTCATCTCTTGTGGTTGTCTTTTGGAAAAATTTTTCACATTCCGTGCTGTCTTCCGAATCGCTGTTGTCACTTTCATGCTCCCAGAAGCGTTCCAGATCGTCCAGGCACATCGTCGTTGTTGCGATGATTACTTTATAACTCGGGGATCCAGCTATGTTACCGGCAAGAATCCATTCGAGTTCAGTTTTTTGTCCCAGAGTTTCGTTGATTTTCTTAACTTTCCTTAACATATTAAAGGAAATAAATCAACGCTAATGATTACATCAATCAGCTAGCTCGCAGCCTATCCCATCCTTTTTGATATCCATGTCAATTTTCTTGCTTGGTATTGCTCTATGAAGCTTTGGCATAACTAGCGCCTGCAATTCTGGGTTTGATTGTGAAGCAAACACTATTTTTCAGGACTTCAACGTTTTGCGAAATTCCTTGGACCTCCACGTTTCGTTTAATTCGGCACAGTTTCAGCTGTTGTGCGGCTTCTTCAGATATAAAAGTTTTTTGTGCAGCCCTATCAATAAGGGCTCTAAGCTGCTCGTATTTTCCAGATTTATTTTTAATCCGTATGAGCGCTGTTGCCAGCAACGTATCTTGTCCTTTATTTTCTTTTAGATAATTGCTGCTGACGGTCTCTTTTTTATTTGCATTCTCGCGAAGCAAATAGTTGTGTAATTTGGAGAATTGCTTTCAAGTTGTGAGCGCCCAGACTTTTGAAGTACAGCGCATTTTTAGACACAAATTCTTTGCGTTTTTGACAGGTTCAGCTTTAAATTTCTGACACCTATGTATGTCGTGGCTGTCCATTTGGCAAAAACAGCATTTTCTGTAGCTCGTTTTCTTATCTTCTGTATGGACGGCACTTTCTTGTACTGAATTTATTGAGTTATACAGTTTCTCAATAACTCCAGCACATTGTCCAAGGACTGAATTTCTCTAGCTTTCTTTACATCACTATCATTACCCATTTGGCCTTTTCTTTAATGATGAAAGTGCTCTCTGTTGCTGTGTCCAAGAACTTGCGGATACTGCCTTCATCATTGTTCTTCAGCAGCTTCAGTTCCACTAGCTGGTTGACGGACTTAGCAAATATTTTACGCTTATTTTCGTAGCGCTTGGATATTAACTCCCACGCTGAATTGTAGCTAGCAGATGATCCAACTAATAAATGGCCTACAACCATTTTGGCTTCTCCTTTGAGGCATGATTTCAGATAGTTCAGCTTCCTTGTTTCGCTGATATCCACCCTGTTGTGAATCACCTCTGAGAACAATTCGAAGAACGTTGGCCACTCTTTTGGATTTCCATTAAAATGAGGAATATCTACTTTTGGTAGCTCTGGAACGTCTTCTTTCATATTGTGCAAGTCACCCATTCTTCTATTTAATTTCTTCGAGAGTAGGTTGACTGCACATTCCAGATCGTCAATCTCGTCAATATCAAAAGCAAATTTTTCATATTTTACCTCTAATTCTGTGATTGTCGATTGTACTTTGTTCCATAAGAAATTCAAATTTTCTTTGTAGTCACGAATTTCTTCCTGGTTGCTGCACTCTAGATTGGCATACACTTCATTAATGAGTTGCCTTACTTTTAGAGCTCTTCTGTCCACAAGGTCAACCATCACATCCGTCTCATTTTTTTGAGGAAACGTATCTTCCTGCTCAATGTTCTTGCTAGATGCTGGTTGTTCGGTGTCCATGGTGTCGACTTTCATCAAGGATTCTTTATAGATTTTGATGCTGTTCATTGTGCCATCGTATATTTTCTCCGTAAAATATTCATGGTTGATGATCCCAACTTTCATCAGTATTGAATGATTGGCATTGAATTTTGCTGCCAATTCGTCAATCACTGATATGGCATCTCTCTTTTTAATGCTCAGCTGTATGTTGTCAAAAATCTCTGACTGTTTTTTGATCAACTCAAGAGTTTTGGTCGACAGCATTTTGAAGTGTATATATATCTTTATATATATATATATTTTTTAATGTTGTTAATTTTATTTTTTTGGTTTTACCCGTTGGAGGTGTTTTTGTTTTGATCGCCTGGTTGATCTTGCTGTGCCTCTACTCACAGATAGGATGGTAAGCCAAAATAATAAAATTTTTAAACAACAAACAATTTACTTTAACACTTTTCACAGAACTTTTCCTTGTAGATCGGATCGAAGGACCAAAATGAATACACTTAAACTGCGGTGGTGGTTAGTTTTGTACTGAGTCTTTATTCTTCTGAGGCAGGGATTTTATACCCTGACTCATGTATAAATCATCGCTTAAATTATGTAACCTTAACCTATCGCTGAGTTTGTAAGGCTCTGCGTACACGTATCTGATTTTAATGTCAACCCATGTTACCATTGTTTATGTATGTTGCGCTCCTTTCTAGTCGACAAGTGCGTCGGAGGCATTTTTCAATTGGTTTGTATTCTTAGCGCGTCGGGTTTCTCTTTTAATTGTTATGCATTTGTATGTTTGTGCCTGAACATTCTTATGTTTATGCATGAACAGAGGTTTTGACGAGAACCTTATACAAATCCTGAAACAATATTATAGGCCTACACTATCCAAAAAAAAGTCTTAAACAACATATTCGCAATTGCGAAATATGTAATAAAAATAAATACAATCGAAACCCCAAACACATTCCTATATCAGAAGCACCTATTCCTGTTAGAGAAGGTGAACAGTTACACATCGACATATTTTATGCCCAAAAGTTAACATTGATTACTTGTATTGACGCTTATTCCAAATTTCTAGCCATCAAGGAAATTAATAACAAGTCCGATATGTCAAACAAGGTATTAGAGCTTCTTCAAATCAAGTCTATCATGATGGACAACGAACCAAGTTTTTCTTCAGCCCAATTTAGATCAACAATATCCCGTTCAGGTATAACTATTTATTACACAGACCCTAGACACAGCCTAAGCAACGGGTAAGTAGAAAGAGTCCATTCGGCACTAATTGAAATTTCTCGTTGAGGAATTTAACATAACAAACTATGCAGAAGTCATATACAGAGCAGTTAAAGAATACAAAAACACCATTCAGTCAACAATTGAACAAAAACCAAACGATGTTCTATTCAATAAAATAGAACATTAACACTTACCCAACAAATTACAAACAGCACAAGCAAAAATGTTAGAATATCACAATAAGAACAGGTCACCAAAAAATTACCAAGTAGGTGAAATTATTTACAAAAAAAAACACGGGGAAAGAAACAAACTACAGCCGAAATACAACACGCAGGTGGTTAAGGAGGACTTAGGGAATACCGTTAATACATTAATTTTTCTTTTCTAAATATTCAAAGAAGTAACGAAAATCACAAACCTTTTAAATGATATGCAATTTAATCAAGAAGTACTATTGAAAAAATATCGACTTAAACTATTAACAATTGATTTACAAAATCTGCTGGACACTGTCACATTTTCAAAAGCCAAAATATTAAATCCTAAAATTTTAAATAAACAACACATGACAACAATATTCAATCACGAAATATTTAATATAACTTTAATGGACCTTTTAGACGTTTCCTCTTTTTCAATTGTATCATTCAAAGGTTTAATCATAGTTTTTATAAAATATCCAATTATTAATCACAATTGTAAGTTATATCATGCTAAAGCCATATCCCAAACAGATGGAAATTATATGTAAATGATAAAGTTGCAAAATGTAACAATACTTTTTATCTAATCGAAAACTTTAAAAAAGAAATGTACAATATTTTTACCCATATTCTTTATGACAAAAATTGTCTTGTCAATCTAATTAATAAAAAATTTACAAGTTGTATTAAAATATCCGAAAGAAATAAACCAGTAGAAATAATAACAGATGGCGCTATTTTAGTGTCAGGTACAAATTATATCAACGAAACCTGGTTCACAGGTACCTTTCTTGTTACTTTTAAAACTAACTAGCGAAACTAACACTAGCGAAAAAGAAAAAATTCTAAACTATAAATTTACTAACTACTTTATTACCGAATATCAACCTTCAAATAATACCGAGCTTCAACTAGAAAATACCAATATTTTATCAAAAATTGTTATTAAATTAGAAAGTAATTATACAAAAATCACGTTTATGCTATTCATAATAATTTTTAAATTTTATTATGGTAAAGCTTAAACAATGCCCAATAAAAAATTTTAAATTTTAGAGTTCAAATTCACCAAACAGTCCAAACAGAGTTAGACTTCGACACATTAAACAAACAAATCGAGTTCCTCGTAGGAAACCATTAAGAATCAGGGTCTATTCTTTTTAAGAAAGGGGGGAGTTATCACACAGCTTCAATTATCTGCTCACATTAGAAATATAAACTTTTTCGTCCGCTGGCTTCAATTACCATCCAGCTTCGAGATCAGCTTTATGACCTTTTTGAACTTTGGAAGCTTACAGAACTTTTGATTCAAAATAACCAAAATCAAGATCACGTCACACTCAGGAGCTTTTAGAACTTTGGAAACTTCTAGAACTTTTGATTCAACATAACCAAAATCGGGAACCTTTGAAGCTTTACCATCGATAGCTTAGAGTAGGCTTAAGATCACGTTTGCAATTTAGCTCTAATCTGGATACGAAATAAAGAGCACCTTGACTCCCAATCAAAAACTTTATTTTTTTAATCATTATTTTAATAAATGATTAATTTGCATAGGCGAGACAAGAAAAAAAACGATAAACGCATGCGGGCAGGCATGAGTAGAGCAACACCGGGTAAGCGCACATACACATGAGTGTAAGGCGGCAAACGAGCGAAGAGACGCAAAGAAAAGCTTGCGATCGGCGAGCAATAGACGCGACCAATACCGCTTGGCTGGTTCTGTCCGGTGAAAAACGCGAACATTGATATGTCTTTTTCTGGATATTACAACTTATAAGTGAGATACACACGCGCCCAGACAGATTTGCAGAAGAAAAGGTGTTGACCAAGGAGGAAATTACCAATATGCTGCGGGCACGAGGAAATTGCCAATATGCTGCGGGCACGAGCAAAATGCCAATATGCTGCGGGCACCAGGCATAGAAATTCCGGCCTCTGCCACGGTCGTCCAATTGCGGCGTCTGTAAAATTAGGCAACAAGTGATACGCAGAGCGAGAAGACGCCGACTGCTCCTGCAGCCCGTGTTACCCAGAACTCCAGTGATAAAGGGGCAAGGCCTCGATGTTGGCCATCAAGGCCGCTCCTACACTGCCGCCGATCTTGGCAGCACCCACGACCGTCATCATGGCCACACCGAGCCCAGTCATGGCTTGGAAGGAAGCAGTAGTGAAGGACGAAGAGACGCTGACACGGTTGTCACCACTGCCGCTGCACCCACGGTCGCCGAAGCCAATACCAAGGTCTCCACCCCGATCGTGCCCCGTACTGCTGTCGCCCTCCAGGCCCGCACAGTGTTCACCGGCAAAGTGCGCCGTCGATCCATCCACACCCACGGCCATGTACAAGTGGGATACCGCCGTCCGTGGCATGTCTGCGCCAATCGGATGAATCGTCAGATCGGGACCTGCAACTGGAGGAGCTTTGAAAACAGAAAGAGGCCCTGGATCTACAGTGTCAGCTCGTGGCACTTCTGAGGCAACAACGGGATGCCTACCTCCCAGATCACAGATGTCGGCATGATTGAGACATTGTTGTCTCGATTCTGGAGAAGGCGTTCAACATAGCTGATTTGGAGAATGCGGCGGTGTTTCTACGTACGGTCACCGTACACAAGTTCGATGCCCTGAAGGCTGTGCTCAGTAAGGAATTTGGGAGTACATGCATCACTTAGGAGGTATACGCAGCCATAGACAGCCCGGAGAGGGATATCTGCGCTACGTCCTCTAGGATGAGCTAGTGGAGCATAGATGAATTGCGAGAGAGTTCTCCAGACATCGGGATGTACGCCGCCCGTACTCTTCCCGAACTAAAAAATCTGCTTCCAAAATAGGAAGTCTGGAAAAAATCAGTTATTATCTTTGAGCAAATCCATGAAACTCACTGAGGTACATAAGTCATTTGATCTGTTTTAAGAAAATGTCAAATATTTTTATATTTTAAGACTTTTTCACGAAGTATAAAAAGTATATTGGTTTTGTTCAATGTCCGTCATGCTGTCCGTCCGTCTGTCAGTCTGTTCGTCTGTCCGTATGAACGCAAACTATTTCCACGCTATTGAAGCTAGAGATTTGAAATATATACTCGTGTATACCCTCGTCAGATAAAGTGTCAAGATTTTCCCGAAAGACAGTTTCAAGACTCGGCGGCGCTGGTTGAAGCGATTAAAAAATTTCTCTAAGTGAAATTGAAAATTTTACGATTCCTTATCAACTCGAATGTTTGAAATAATTAATAATAAGGGTGTTCACACCAAATATTAAATAAGGCAGAAATAGTGTTTTTATACCCTGAACCCATTGAAAATCGGAAATCAGGGTATAATGTTTTTGTTGAAATGTATGTAACAGGCAGAAGGAGGTGTGGCAGACCCCATAAAGTACATATATTCTTGATCAGGATGACAAGCCGAGTTGATATAGCCATGTCCGTCTGTCCGTCCGTCTGTCCGTAAGTATGAACGCGTCGTTCTCAGAACCTACAAGAGCTAGAGACTTGAAATTTTTATGTAGGTTCCTGTATAGCACGAAAAGATCGAGTTTGTTTCAGAAATTCGATAACTGTTATCGTTTTATTGTTATCGATTAAAAACGAAAATCTAAATTAAGCTATAAAATTCTATCTAAATCATCTTTCTAGCTAGAGTCTTCAAATTCTGCATTTAGTGTTATGTAAGCTTTACGCAATTTCGGCATTACCCGCTCGACTAGGGTATACCCTGAACCCTACGAAGAACCGCTATTCCACGCATTCTTCATTTCTTTTATATACACATGCATATGTACGTTCATTACAAGCAAAACATACACACACACGCACAGGCGCAGGCACACACAAGCGCAAGTCGGTGCGTCAGCTGTCATTTGGCTGCTGTTTGCATGGCAATGTTATGGGAATTTAAATGTTTAATATCTTTTTTTCTAGAGCAACGATTTTGATCAAACTTGTTGGGCGTGATCATGTCATCCATATGTATGTATGTGCCAAAGCACAAGTCTCTAGTATTTGATATACGGGAGTTACAAATTTGAGGCGAAGGGGGCGTGGCACCCAAAATTTAACAAAAACCGAAATTGCGTAAGGCTTACATAACACTAAATGCAAAATTTGAAGACTCTAGCTAAAAAGATGATTTAGATAGAATTTTATAGCTTAATTTAGATTTTCGTTTTTAATCGATAACAATAAAACGATAACAGTTATCGAATTTCTGAAACAAACTCGATCTTTTCGTGCTATACACGAACCTACATAAAAAATTTCAAGTCTCTAGCTCTTGTAGGTGCTGAGAACGACGCGTTCATACATACGGACAGACGGACAGACGGACGGACGGACGGACAGACGGACATGGCTATATCAACTCTGCTTGTCATCCTGATCAAGAATATATATACTTTATGGGGTCTGCCACGTCTCCTTCTGCCTGTTACATACATTTCAACAAAAACATTATACCCTGATTTCCCATTTTCAATGGGTTCAGGGTATAAAAAAGGCCATAGTAACAAACAGAGAAGAAACAAGTTAGAAAACTCTTGTCGAGACCGCTCGACTAGGAGATACCCTGAACACTACGAAGAACCGCTATTCTGTGCATTCACCGTTTCTTTTATATACACATATATATGTACATATGTATGTACATTACAAGCAGCACACGCACACAGACAGGAGCACGCCCACACAAGCGCAAGTCGGTGCGTCAGCTATGCTAGATCCGCTATTTTTATGCCAATGTTATGGGAAATTAAATGTTTAATATCTTTTTTTGTACACGAACGATTTTGATCAAACTTTCAGGGCGTGATATGTCATTGAAATGTATGTATGTGCACAAGTCTCTAGTACTTAAAATATGTGTTTTGAAAATTTGAGGCAAAGGGGGCGTGACATACAAAATTTGATAAAAACCGAAATTGTACAAGGCTCACATAATACTAAAAGCAAAATTTGAAGACTCTAGCTATAAAGATGGATTATATAGAGTTATATAACTGAGTATCGATTTCGTTTTTAATGGATAACATTAAAATTAAAATAGTTATCGATTTGTTTAAACAAACTCGATCTTATCGTGCTATACAAGAACCAACATAAAAATTTCAAGTCTCTAGCTCTAATAGGTTCTGAGATCGACGCGTTCATGCATACGGACAGACGACGTGGCAATATCAAGAACATATGTACTTTATGGGGTCTGCCCCGCTTCCTACTTATTACATACATTTCAACCAAACCATTATACCCCGATTTCTGTTTTTCAATGGATTCAGGTTATAAAAATAGAAGAAATAATTTCCAACCTATTCAGTTGAGACAAGCCGAGTCGATTTAGACCTGTCCGTATGTATGAACCCGTCGATCTCAGAACCTATAAGAACTAGAGACTTGAAAATGGAAATGTAGGTACCTGTATAGGACGCGCATATCGAGTTTGTTTCAGCAAATCGATAACTATTTTCATTTGATTCTTATCGATTAAAAACGAAAATTTAAATTCAGCTATAAAATTCTATCCAACTCACTTTACAGCTAGAGTCTTCAAATATTGCATTTAGTGTTATTTAAGCCCGCTGCAATTTCGGTTAAATTTTCGATGCCACGCCCCCTTCGCTTCAAATTTGTAAATCACGTATTTCAAATACTAGAGACTTGTACACACATAAATGACATGATCACGCCCAACTCTCGCCTGGGAGTATTGAGATTGCGGTTGCAGCACCGCGCCGGTCAACTTTGGCCGCAGCAGCAGACTTCAGCTTGCCCGCTGATCTTATACTCACCCGGTCAATAGGCACAACAGCGGGGGTACTTGTATATATAAATCTATATATATATATATATATATATATATATATATATATATATATATATATATAAAATTTCACAATTAAAACGCACATGTGTTCAGGGCTTTATTTCTTTCACTTTATTTCTCTGTACTTTTAAGTCACGTTTTTCTTCCTCTAGCTCTCTTCCCAATCCTCTTCCGCTTCTCGGTTCCCTCTTTCACTCACTCCTCAACACAACTCTTATCTTGGGCTGCGGAACGCCCTATTAATTTCACTACTCACTCAATACTACCTCTACTCAAGACTACCCTCTACACCCCCACCCCCTCTTTCTTCGGGCAACCTTCCACGCCCGCCTCCTTCAGCAACGCAGCACGTCTTTGTGGGCCTTTCGCGTGTCGTCTGTCAGTCCTTCGTCGTCTTCACTTCCGACTCGGAAAAATCGCTTCAATTGTGCCATACTGGCCACCCTTCTCTTGCGCTCGCCCTCTCTCGCCAGTCGCACGATATTGGGGGAAACAAATTTAACGACCCGGTAGGGGCCGTCAAACTTCGGGGCCAGTTTCGCCGCGAAGCCTTCGGTCGCGTTGAACAGCCGGTGCTGACGCAGCAGGACTAGGGACCCAACCGTGGGCCTCCACTCGCGCCTGCGAAGATTGTAGTACCGCCCTTGGTCCCTCGACGCCTTCTGCAGGCTACTACGCGCGATCGCGAAGATCTCTCGCAGTCGATCCTACCTTTCCCGGGCGCTGAGCTCCTTAGTCGCTGATTCCGGGGTCACCTCGTCGTACAGTGCGGCCGGAAAACGTGGTTCCCGCCCCAACATCAGGAACGACGGGCTAAAGCCAGTCGAGTCCGCCACTCTGGAATTGACTGCCAGCGCTATCTCAGGCAGCAACTCGTCTCACGAGATTTGATGGCCCTCAATGAAGAGAGCTATCATCGTCTTCACCGTGTGGTTTGTGCTCTCTGTCGGATTCTCCTGGGGGCAATACGGGGCCGCGTACTGCATGGTTACCCCGAGTGACTCCATAAACGCTCGGAAACTCCTGCTCGCGAACTGCACCCCATTGTCACAGACGAAGGTCTTCGGCACTCCGAACCTGCCGAGGATCCGTTGGCGAAATGCTGCAGAGTCGCGGCCGTCGCCCTCTTCAGGGGTACGAGCTCAATCCATTTGGCGAACGCGTCATGGAAGACGAGCAGCATCGTGTTACCATGCTTTGACCGAGGCAGAGGGTCCACGAAATCCGCGCACAGGACCGCCATCGGCTCAGCCACTTGCCTCGTCATCATTTGGCCCGCCGGTCGTCGCTGGTCGCTGTTGAACTTTTGGCATGGCTCGCAGCACCTCACGTACTTGGCGGCGTCCCGAAACATCCCAGGCCAGTATTACCGCTGGGCGAGCCGGCACACCGTCTTCCGCACGCCTTGATGGCCGGCCGTGGGGGCGTCGTGGCACTCTTGCAGCACCCGTCCTCGCTACGCCATGGGGACGCACAGCTTCCACGGGATGTAGTCCTCTTCGTCCGTCCGATATCCCAGGTTCCTGTACAGCTGCCCGTTCTCCTCCACATAGTCGGTGAATTTCTCCGGCTCTCGAGCGGATCTCCCGCATCTTCGCGATCCACCTGAACGTAGTTTCGCCTGCCACTGCCTGTTGGCAGACTTCTAGAGGCTGCCTCGAGAGGGCGTCGGCCACCACGTTCAGCTTCCTGCGTCGAACATCGAACTGGAATTGTTGCAATTCCAACGCCCACCGAGCAATCCTTTCCGTGAGGTTTTCAGTCGAGTTCAGCCACTTGATCGTCAGGTGATTCGTTACTACCTCGAACCTGTAACCCTCCAGGTAGGAGCGCATCATCCTGATCGCCCACACGATGGCCAATTTCTGCTCCTTATCGGCGCCTATCACGCAATATCATCCAGATATGGCCATATCCATATCCGGCCCTATAACCTTGTCGAGCACCCTCTGAAACGCTGCCTCAGCCGAGTGCAACCCAAATGGCATCACCCGCCACTGAAACAAACCCCGCCCTGGCACAGTGAACGCCGTGAATTCCCTACTGTCCGCCGCCTAGCGTAGATCTAGCGTCGAGATGACATGCGCGTGACGCAACCTCTCGAGTATGTAATTGATCCGAGGGACTGGATAAGCGTCGGGTATCGAATGAGCGTTCAACTGCCGATAGTCGATGCACATGCGCCATTCCCTTGTCTTATTCTTCACCAAGACTATTAGCGCACTGTGCGGACTCCTCGGTCGATCCAATTCGAAGCAGCTCCTTCACCTGCTCTCCAATCACTTTCTGCATAGCGGGATTCTTTGGATAATACCTCTGCTTCAGAGCTCTATCATCCCTCATCCGGATGCTATGCTTGCCGACGTGGGACACCCCTATGAGGTGTTCGAACAGTGCCAGCTCGTCCTCGAGGAATCTCTTTATTCCGCTTTCTAGATCAGCCGGCCACTCCGCATCCCCTGCGTTCGTCTCCACCTAGTCCTCGTCCTAGCATCCGACCCTTCCTGCCTCTAGCAAGTGCTCGTCTATCGCTTGTCCCGTTACAATGTCCGCTGGGTTAGTCGTCTCCAAAATATTGCACTTGTTCCTCGGCGGCGTCATCCTGGGGTTTGGCTTCCTCCTCTTTGGTCGTCGTGCAGGCGTCTCTCATCTTTTTCTCGGGCACCCTCTAACGACGTATCCTTGAAGACGGATGGCAACTTCTTCCCCGGTGGCGCGGCCTCAGGCCTCATATGCAGCTCGGAACCTCCGGAGCGCACGGTCGACCCCATGGCGCCCAGGAAATTCATCCCTAGGATGACCTCGGCCGGACTCGCGCCGAACGACATCGGATTGCCGAGCCTCGGCTCGCTCGCCCGCTCTTCCATCAGTGGAGACCGGAGCGGATTGCTGGGCCGTGTTTCGGACGGGCCGGCTTCTGGCCCCTTCCCCGCGTCTCTCCTCCGAATTCTGCTCTCTGATCCCCCACGTTTTTGTATTCCGCAGCCAACTGCGTCAGCTGGGACAGAGATGAGAAATCTTGGCGCCGCACATACATCCGATACTCATCCATACTCATCCATGATAACTGACTGAGGGAAATTTTACTCAAAGAAAGTGTATTTCTTTTTATTTTATTTTTTAATGAAATCTGTTTAATTTATTTTATTTTAATAAAATGTTCCTCCCTCAATTAAATTCATTCAATTGATTTGACTTTAATTTATTTTACTTTTATTAGATTCTTATTTATTTCCTTTTATTTATTTAAATTTTACTTTATTTTATTTATTTGAATTTAATTTAATTAATTTATTTAAATTTTCTTTTATTTGAATTTTATTTAATTTTATTTATTTAAATTTTATAATTTTTGAATTTTATTTTATTTATTTATTTAAATTTTATTTATTTAAATTTTTGTTCAATTGTATTTATTTAAATTTTATTTAATTTTATTTATTTAAATTTTGTTTAATTTTATTTATTTAAATTTTATATTATTTATTTTATTTAATTTTATTTATTTCACTCCCATGGCCCTCGGCCCACTGTTCCCCACATTCACTGCACATATTTCGAACAACCGCGCACCGAAATTTCACCACTCGCTATGCGGCCCTCGATCCACGGTCAGCATCTCACTCTGCGACACACACACAGCGACCAGCCAACGGCACCGACAATTCTCCCCCCGCACGCCGATCACAAGCCTACCTTCGCTTGTCGCTTCGCCTTTGTGTGTGTGTGTGTGCGTCTGGCTGGGTCGCTCGCTTGGCCATTCGCCTTCGCTCCCCCGCTCTCTTTTTCTTCGCGCTCGCCCGCCATTGCTGCGTTCATACACACCAACCGCTACTTATCTCTCCTCTTTGCTTGCTCGTACACGCTAGCTCGAACGTTCACTACTATACCGAAAATTTCGGCACCTTTCCCCCACCCGTTTTGCTTGCGTCCTCGACGCCAACACTCGCAATAGGCGCGCCATTTTGGTCAAAGAGCATGCAAGAAATATTAGAGTCCCTGCTCGGGCGCAATTGTGAAGGTTGGGGCAGACTCAGCCTGGCTCAGGGTTCTCTTCAAGAAAATTTATAGAAATGCTGGGACGCATTAGGGTAGGGGATGGCCGCTGGCGGAGCTGCTCTCGCCTGGGAGTATCGAGACAGCGATTGCTGCACCGCGTCGGTCAACTTTGGCTGAGGCAGCAGACTTGAGCTTGCCCGCTGATCTTATACTCACCCGGTCAAAAGTCACAACAGCGGGGGTACTTGTATATACATAAATTTCACAATTAAAACGCAAATGTGTTCAGGGTTTTATTTCTTTCACTTTATTTCTCTGTACTTTTAAGTCACGTTTTTCTTCCTCTAGCTCTCTTCCCAATCCTCTTCCGCTTCTCGGTTCCCTCTTTCACTCACTCCTCAACACAACTCTTTTCTTGGGCGGCGGTACGCCCTTACAATTTCACTACTCGCCCTTCGGCCGATCACGTGCTGACCTCGGCAATGCAATTTGTCGCGGCCGCTGCTTCTCACCACGAAGCTCTCAATTGGCCGCGGCGCGCCTAGCTGCATTACCTATCATCGGCGCGCATGTAAGGGCGTTCGCCTTCTAACTTAAACCTAATAAGGGCGGGCCCTCCATGGGTCGCCTCTGCGCTCCAACGCACCTACACCTAATCTTCTCTATTACAAGCCATTCTCTATACTTAAGATTACTTATAATTATAGAAATTAAGCTTATGACTAACTTATTATGTAATGTGAGGCGGCAGATTTATCGTCGCGTTACAAAACATATAGTTTCCCATTATATTTTCATACAAATGGCAGCCCAAGCAGAGCTGACGCAGCGACTCGCGCTTGTGTGTGCATGTTCTGGGTATCCCCTAGTCGAGCGGTCTCGACTAGAGTTTTCTTACTTGTTTTGTATTGGGAATATTTATTTAATTTATTTAATTAGTACTAAACTTATACTACTTGTTGTTAAGCTTAAAAACTAATAATGCATTTAAATTGTCTGCGCTTATTAAACTTCGTCGTTCATTTAATATTGTTCACACCACAGGGTGATCAGGTGGAACCAACGGCTGAGGATTTTTATTGTGGCAGAAGGCGGGCACACTGGAATGTGTGACGGGCACTTCACTGTAAATCGCCATTACGCTCGGTCTTTTCCTCGCTTTTTTACCTATATATATTTGCTCATACTTTATCTCTTACTCTGTGAGCTGCTCTAACGGTAAGTACTGATAGTGTGTGTGCATGCTCGTCGCGAAAACATATTCTTCGTATGAGCCTCACACTTCCATACCCTTTTTATAAATAATAATAAATATGTCAACATTTTGCATGGGCATGACAAACACTTTCAAAAGTTTGGTATACTCTACTGTTGAGAGAGGAAAAATGAAGCCTCAGCGAGCAAATTTCAATTTTGGTGTGCTGCTGCTGATGAGTTCTTACATATATATTCGAGAGAGAAGAGAGCAGATAATAAAAATATATGAGAGAGAAGAGATCAGAAAATAAGCATACATGGTTGCATAGAAGGGCTTTATATACAAATGGACCATTACCGAACGAGCGCTCGCAGAGCACTGATTTTCTTGTCACAGAGTACCCGCTGCTCGCAGCAAAAAGTAAAGCGAATTCGGAGAATTTGGCTTGGGCTGTCTTGTCATTGTGGGAATTCGCTGAATTTTAGTGCTCTGCGTGTTATATCTATGTGTTTTATGGTTAGTGTCCGTATACAGTCCACTACCTGTCGTTGCGTTTTCTTGTTTTTCACCGGTTTGGTCCGATAATAGCCTTTCTCCCCTATCGCTCACTCTATAATGTCCACTGAACCATCCAAGGCTGATAAGAAGTCCGCTAGCCTTACGGTTCCAAGTCCCACAGACACTTCGTCCGAAACTCCGTCGAAGCCTCGTCCAGTGCTAACCAAGCGCACTCCCATTCGTACCTCTACAGCGACCTTTCGTAGCCACAGTGGGTCTCCAACTTCTCGTCCTTTCACTTCCTCCGTATCTAATCCTCGCAAGAGCATCTCTTCGACTCCGACGGTAGTCGTGACTGAGCCGGGTTTTCCCATACTCACTCGGTCCACTTCTCAACAGCTCAGAGAACGTTCCAACATGTCACTTTCCGACTTTATTGCGACATGCGATGCCTTGACGATGTTCGAGGCTCGCAAAAGTGAGGCTCTAAGTGACGAGAGTCCCCTATATTCTATAAAAATGCACTTAGAGCAGCTGAAGTCGCTTTGGGCAAATGTGGAATCGGAATATACCCGCTGCCACAGGGCCTTCAGTGCCCAAAACCTTGAAGAGAGTCAGATGATGTTAAGCACTATCAAGGCCAAGCACGAATACTGCTATATGATATACGTGCAATGCGGAACTCTTTTCGGGGAACGCATCGAGCAGATATCGGCTAAGACGGTTCCCACTCCAGCTAGGCCTCCGACTTCCCAAGGCCATGTACGGTCGAGATTTTCGAAGGCGACAGCCTTGCGTGGCCTACATTCCGCGATTTGTTCTCTGCGATATACATTCGCAATCCGTGTCTGGCAGAAGTTGAGAAACTCTACCACCTTAACTCTAAAACCCGCGGGGAAGCCAGAACTATCGTCTCAAAGTCCCCATTAACGAATGAGGGCTTCCAGTCCGCGTGGGACAATCTAACTGCGCGGTACGAAAATGATCGACTGTTGATCATGACGCAAGCCAAACAACTGCTCCAAATTCCCATGGTTGCGCAGGAATCAGGAAAGTCCTTGCGCGAGTTGCAGACGGCTTTTCAAGGATGCTTAACTGCCTTAGAGCGCTCGGGAGCTAGTACAGAGAATTGGGATATTCTTCTTATAGCAATCTGTACGAGCAAGCTACCCAAATCAACTATCCTGTTGTGGGAGCAATCCGTCCCGAATAAGACTGCAGTTTCATCCTGGGATGACCTGAATCGTTTTCTGACGGATCGCTAGTGCGTGCTTGAGGAAACTGAGGATCATAAGTCGATTCCAGGTGCTCAGGTCGTACCGTGTGTGTCCCGAAAGCCCGCCGCCACCGTGAGAGTCCAGGCATACCCAACGAAGACTCATGTTAAAACGGCATCCTGTAGGCTTTGTAACAAAGAGAATCATCCGATCCGTGTCTGCCCCAATTTTCTTGACATGTCCGTCACAAAGAGAGCCGAGATAATAAGGCTTCAGAGTTTGTGCTTGAACTGCTTCGCTCGAGGTCATCAAGCTCGGGACTGCTCCAGTGCGCATAATTGCCATTTCTGCAAGGAGCGCCATCACACCTGTTGCACTCCGGCAATGAGTCCGCCACCTTAAATTCAATGTCGCAGACATCCAACTCGCACGAACGTCCATCGACGTCTAACCCACCCTCGAATGAGCATAGCTTCTTTGCGGCTTCTTTGCATTGATCGATTCCGGAGCCGACTCCACCTTCCTGTCCGAGAGGGTTTTCAATTTGGTCCAGCCTCTGTTCCGTCATACCAATGCAGCAGTTTCTGGCATGGGACAAAGCGACGGGGGTAGTGTAAAAAAGGAGTGTCTTCTGAAACTGTCCCCCCCCCCCTGGTAACAGGAAAATTCAGGTGGAGGCTCTGGCCTTAGTCGTCCCCAAGCTGACAGGGGCGATCCCAGCGTGTCCTTTCCCAGACAAGGTGCAATACCAGTGCTTAGACCGTCCACTGGCTGACCCGCTCTACAATAGGTCAGCTCCATTTGAGATGATGATTGGGGTGGATCTCTTCTCGCATATTCTTGGGGAACGGATCAAAAAGGACATGGGTGGCGAGTTCGTCGGTCTGGAGACCATTTTTGGTTGGGTGTTGTGCGGGCCAATACTAGCCGATTCACCAAGGCCTCGCCAAGCACTCATTGCTCGATCGGGAGGGCCTGAGGTGAAACTTGATGCGCTGCTCACCAAGTTTTGGGAGGTGGAAGATCTTCCGGCAAAGCCGAAAAAAGGAGCAGACGTCCTTTGTGAAGAAGCTTTCCAGGAGACGACCAGAAGGAGGAAGGATGGTCTATATGTAGTTTCTCTACCATTCAAAGATCCGAATAGTGAAGACTTGGCTCACTCCAGACCTATCGCTTTAGCTCAATTCCTGAGGAATGAGGCGCGTCTGCAGAGGAACACGCCTTTAAAAGCCCGTTATGACGCTGCGTTGTAGGAGTATGTCGATTTGGGCCACATGATTCGGGTGGCTCCACCCACGGACGGGAATCATTTCTACCTCCCTCATCATGCTGTCTTCAAACCTGACAGTACTACCACCAAAGTCCGCGTCGTCTTTAACGCCTCTAGTCCTTCCACTAAAGGAGTCAGCTTAAATAATGTCTTGCATACCGGCCCTACTCTTCAAGCCGACCTCACATTGCAGATACTCAAATGGCGCTTCTTCCAATTCGTCTTTAACGCTGACATTTCGCAGATGTATCGACAGATTCTTGTTAACCCCAAGCACACCCCGTTCCAGCGTATTCTCTACCGAGATCGCAGCGGAAATCTGCAGGACAACGAGCTTCAAACGGTCACTTTCGGCGTCAATTGCGCACCCTTTCTAGCCATAAGAGTCCTGCTACAGCTAGCACACGACGTGCAACACCTGCATCCAAGTGCAAAGGTAAGTGAAATCCTTCGTCACTACATGTACGTAGACGATGTCCTCGCCGGGGCCCACAATAAAGAGGACGCCCACGACGCTATTCAGGAGCTCAACGCTGCGCTACTCTCGGCTGGATTCCCGCTGAGGAAATGGACTTCTAATAAAAAGGAGATACTCCATGATCTTCCATGAGAGCATTTACTGCATGAGGACTTCCTCTAGCTAGAAGATGCTAGTACGGCCAAGACATTGGGCATCCGCTGGCAAGCCACGAGAGACTGCTTCTTCTTCTCCATTGCCGACCCACAACCAAAGAATTAGGTCTCCAAGAGAGAGGTCCTGTCCCACATAGCGAAGCTCTTCGATCCAGCAGGGTGGCTGGCTCTCTTCGTGATTCGGGCTAAGGTGTTCATGCAGCAAATCTGGCTAACAGAACTTGGATGGGACGATGCCCTTACCCCGTCCCTATTATTTCAATGGCATGATTTTCTACAGGATTATCCGGGTCTCAGCCGGCTACGCATCCCCAGATGGTTAGAGATCCGACCTGATCTAAAATGGGACCGACATGGCTTTTGCGATGCTTCTCAGAAAGCCTACGGAGCAGCTCTCTACGCGCGGGTCCAGCATAAGGACCATGTGAGTGTCCATCTTTTGACCGCTAAAACGAGAGTGGCTCCAGTCAAAACTGTTTCCCTGCCACGACTGGAGCTCTGCGGCGACATCTTACCAATTCAGGACTGATTCCACCATCGTGTTGGCCTGGCTTAATAAGCCTCCATGCAGCTGGGCTACGTTCGAGGCAAACCGCGTGTCCAGCATATCCTAGAGTTCCAGCGGCCACAGTTGGTCTCATGTTAGGGCCGAGGATAATCCATCGGATCTTTCGAGTCGAGGCGTCTCCGCTGATGACTTGGCGGTCAGTATGCTATGGTGGCATGGACCAGATTGGCTCCGGTAAATTCTCGAATGTTGGCCAGCTTCTCGCTGCGATGTCCCGGATACGCAACTGGAGCAGCGGGTCCACTGTCACACCGTCACATCCACGCCTAAAGACGACTACAGCGGCCGGTTTTCGGATTACGGGCGAGCCTTAAGGGTCACCGCATATGTCCGGCGGCTCGTCGCCCCAAAGGCTGCGAGGCCTTCCACGGTGCAACTCAGCAAGGACGAGTTGCTTTCCTCAGAACAGATTCTTGTACGGCTCGCTCAGAAGCAGAAGTACGCTGCTGAAATCCGAACACTCTCCGAAAAACGGACTATTCCGCCTTCAAGCTCCTTGTTAATCGGTATCAATACGGTATCCTTCGCTCATGCGGGCGATTGAGCTACGACGAACGTCACCCCATCCTGCTCCCATACGACGCCCATTTCACGCGTTTGCTGGTCCAATTCGCACATCGCATCACACTGCACGGTGGCAGCCAGCTGATGGTGCGCTATTTGCGTACGAAGTTCTGGATTCCGAGGATCAAGAACTTGATCAAAGCCCATTTACAGGGATGCAAGACTTGCGTCATTTTCCGGCGCCGTCAACAGACGCAAATGATGGGAGACCTTCCTCGAGAGCGAATCACATTTTCCAGGCCCTTTACGCACACCGGAATCGATTTCGCAGGACCTTTCGAAATCAAAAACTATACCGGGCGAGCTTGTCTCATCACCAAGGGGTACGTCTCCGTCTTCGTGTGTTTCAGCACCAGGGCGATTCACTTGTGAGGGACATCCGATCTCACTACGGAGAAGTTTCTGGCGACTTTCTCACGGTTTGTGGCCAGAAGACGATGCCCACAGCGCATCTATTTCGATAACGGAAAAACCTTCGTTGGAGCATCCAAGGCGCTAGAAAGAGACTTTCTAGCTGCTACCAAGCAGCATATCCTGTCTTGGCATTTCATTCCCCCCAGCGCTCCCCACATGGGCGGGTTATGGGAGGCGGGAGTCAAGAGCTTTAAGGCCTTATTCTACAAGGCCACGTCTACCATCAAGTACACGTTCGAGGAATTGTCCACTCTGCTCTGTCCTATGAGTGAGGATCCAACAGACCTCTTAGCATTGAGCCCCGGGCACTTCCTGGTCGGAGGCCCCCTCGTATCTATTGCAGAGCCTGAGATCCATGCCGAGCCCATGTCCTTGATCAATCGGTGGCAGCGTTTGAAGGCAATCCATCACAGCTTTTGCCGCCGCTGGAAGGACGAATACTTGAAGGAGCTCCATTCGCTGCCTTCAGATGGGTGACCTGGTCATCATTTCAGAGGACAACCTGCCACCTACCGAATGGTAGGCTCCCCACACCAACTAATCCATTTCTGTTTACTGTCTGATTCCAGCCAAGCACTCTTTTCTGCAGCAATATGGCTCCGACTCGGTCCTCGATCGTTCGACCTAACAAACTCCGCCCCCGCGGGGTAGATTCTTACCGCACTCCGTCAGTGCCGGCGGTTCCTCAACCTGAGCGCTGAGAAACGCCTGAGAGCGGTGCTCGTCAACCGAACTGCTTAGCCCACGAGAATTCGGGAGGGGCTTGCCGAAGCTCGGAGGGATGTCGTCGGTGTGGTCAATCCCACCACACACTTCTCCACATGGCAGATCGACCTGCTCGGCGCGGATCTGCCAGTTTCACACTGTGATCACCGCCGTCCCAGATCTCCTAGGCGGCGATCGGTTGAATCCTCCGATCGCCCGGCGGCAGTCACAGCATCGCAGGCGCCCACACTAGCGTCACTCCTTCAATCCAGGACGACGACGCTGATGCCCACCACAATGATCCGGATCGGTGACGGGACGAAGCAATTTGAGACCCGAGTGCTGCTGAACGAGTGCGCCCCCGTGAGCCTAATCAATGGCTCGTTTGCCAAGGCTCTCGGACTGGCTGTGACTCGGGTCGGGGACGACAAAGCTTGCTCGGCTGTAATTGAGTCCAAGCGCGACTGGGCTCTTCGGAAGGCGCTCATGCTCAAGGTGGAGCCCGATCTGTGCATCCTCACGCCTAACCGCGAGGTTCCCGAGACGGTGCGAGGGAAGTTCTCCTCACTCGTCCTGGCGGATCCGAACCTCTACCGGCCTGGGTCTATCTCCGTGGTTCTGGCTGCAGACCTCTATCCTGAGGCCCACCACGGCACACCCGCCGCCCAAAGCACACTGTTCGGTTGGGTAATTTCCGGCTCCTGCGGCGTCTAGGTGCTCCAGAACGCTGCCGTTGCCTATTCTATCATATGGCTAGTGTGGCAATTGCAACTTGTTGCAAGGGGGGGCGGCATGTTCACACCACAGGGTGATCAGGTGGAACCAACGGCTGAGGATTTTTATTGTGGCAGAAGGCGGACACACTGGAATGTGTAACTGGCACTTCACTGTAAATCGCCATTACGCTCGGTCTTTTCCTCGCTTTTTTACTTATATATTTGCTCATACTTTATCTCTTACTCTTACATTTATCTCGTATTGAAATAAAGAGTGAATTGTGCTACATTAAAACCGCGCGTTATCTTTTTGTCACCGCGATCCACCCGCCAGAGAGGGAAGACATTGGCAGCTGCCAATTGCTTATTCAGGCCAGTCCGCCCTACCACAAACAAATATGAATTGTAGGGCTAAAAATGCGTTTCTGGTTAGAACCACCTGTGCTAGAGCTGTTAAATGTGGCAGTTTAAGCTTGATGTCATTAAAAAATTTAAATATTTCGTAAATGTTAGATACTTTGAGTAATACCATACACAAAGTACGAATTAGCATCAGTCGCCCAAAAGCCTTTTTCTTAATTTCACTCAAGCGTTCACTCGCAGTCTGACCGAAACGAATGAGAGCCGAAAAAAACGGTTGTAGTTCGCGCACGGAGCTAAACGAAGACCCGTTTTTTCCATCGCTCGCTAGCATTTTGATAAAATACCCAGTGAAAACTCTTATTCAAAGACTACGCAAAATGTTCAACTGTTATTTGCGAGTTCTGGTATTAAGTGTAGGAATAAATAGTTTTGCTATGCGCAATGAACGCAGAGACGTTAAGAGACATTAAGGGACTATCTCAAATAGGTTAACATTTAAATTTGAATTTCAATAACGACGACGGCGCGCGATCGAGAACAAAGAAGGGATAAAAAAAAGCATTAGATAATTGGAGACACCGAGGGGACAGGATAGAGAAGTAAGTGAGCTGAAAAGAATAAAGAAAAGAAGTCAGAACAAAGTGCATTTTATTCCAAATTATAAGTATTAATAAAACTAACCTCACAACACCTCACCCTCCTTTGTCTCCCGGCGTTTCCCGCCCGAAGCCGCACGCACGAGGCAGCATTTCCCGTCCGAAACCGCACGCACGAGGCAGCATTTCCCGTTCCCCACCGCAGTCCGTCGTAGCACTAACAAATTTCCTTATGAGGAACCCTGAGTTCTGCCCCAGCTGGAAAACACTTCTTTACAAGTGGCGCCCATCCAGCGAACCACGGACGGCATAAAGCCCCGTGCATGTACCCAAATAAATTCATTATCCCAAAAAACATAACTTTTTGTTACAGTATAGTAAGTCAAAAATTAGCATTTATGAGCACAGCAACGGAGGACAAGCATGCATAGGCGAGATGAAAACGGTAAGCGCATACGAGCATGCATGAACATAGCAACGGGGGGCAAGCGTGCATAGGCGAGACAAGAAAACGATAAACGCATGCGACCAGGCATAAGTAGAGCAACACCGGGTAAGCGCACATACACACGAGTGTAAGGCGGCAAACGAGCGAAGAGACGCAAAGAAAAGCTTGCGATCGGCGAGCAATAGACGCGACCAATACCGCTGAGCTCATTCGCAGAGTGGTGTTTTGTGTGGATTACGCATGGGAAAGAGTTACAGTGGGCCAAGAACCGGATAATAGGAGGCAAAATGTCGGCAAAATTGCCGAAAAATAAAATAAAACAAGTAAGAACGTTGCAGTCGGACGCAACCCACAGCGAAATACTTTTTCACGTCCCAGAAGCTCACAGGGGCATCTATCACACTATATTTTTTTTAATTAACCTTAAATCCCCACTGTCGCCGCTAAAATTAGCTGCAGATTAAAAATTTTCATTGGAGGTGGTCAGACAGTTTCAATTTGGATAGAAGCTTAGAACCCTGACCTTAGCAAAAACACGCACCTAAATTGAAAGAGATGGCATCTCTCAAAATGAGAGAGGTGGGAGCTCTGAAAGTGAGGTAGAAGTTTGTTGGCGAGCGTAGAGGTGTGGGCACGAACCCAGGTGCGGTCATCTTAATATTTTTGTTATATATTCTTTATTTAGTTATTTTAAATTAATAAAATATTCTTTTCAATACATATGTAAAATATGGCATATCAAAAGACAAGGTCAAAGGTCACAAAGTCAAAGCCCCAGTGGACGGAGACATATAATTTTTGGCATGTACATAGAGTGAGTGTTCAGGAATATAACTGTAAAGTTTGGATCCTTACATTAAAAAAATGCTGGGTATTTTTTTGTAAGTCATGTTCGTTTTGGGCGTAACAATAATTTTTGGATAAGCGATAGAGAAGTAACTAAGCATCCAATTTCAAAGCTTCTAGTACTAAAACTGTGGGAGATATAAGCTGATATTAGTTGCCACGCACCAAGTCTCATGTCTCTAGCATCAATAGTGCTCAAAATATAACAGAATTAGTAAAATCACATATATTCAGATTCGTTTTACCACGCCCCTAGTAGGCGTGGCGATCTTAATGGGTTCGTAACAGTAACCCACGTGCCAAATTTGGGCGTTCTAGCTTTAAAACTGTAGAAGATACAGTTTGACCCGATTTGCCACGCCCCCAATGGGCGTAGATATATCCGCCATAGCTTTTTGATTTTGGAATGTCGACGTGAGTGTTCAGTTAAAATCTCAAGTCTCTAGCCCTGCTAGAAGTAGTGTTTCTGAGATACAGGAAAATGCATTTTCCGATTTGCCACGCCCCTAGTGGGCGTATCGAGAAAATCTTGACACTTTATCAGACGAGCATATACACGAGTATATATTTTAAATGTCAAGTCTCTAGCTTCAATAGCGTGGAAATGGTTTGCGTTCATACGGAGAGACGGACAGACTGACAGACGGACGGACAGCATGACGGACATTGCACAAAACCAACATACTTTTTACACTTCGTGAAAAAGTATAAAAAATAAATTAAAATAAAAATAAGATAAAATAAAACAAAATCAAATAAAATAAAATTGTAGTCTTTCTATCGATGTTCTTTGTTAGGCCTTCAGCGATATTGAGAACGGCTATCGAGATGCAACTCTGAATAAGGTTCTGATGGTTCTGTCCGGTGAAAAACGCGAACATTGATATATCTTTTTCTGAATATTACAACTTATAAGTGAGACACACACGCGCCCAGACAGATTTGCAGAAGAAAAGGTGTTGACCAAATAGGAAATTGCCAAAATGCTGCGGGCACCAGCCCGTATTACCGAGAACTCCAGTGACAAAAGGGCAATGACTCGATGTTGGCCACCAAGGCCGCTCCTACACTGCCGCCGATCGTGGCAGCGTCCACGACCGTCATCATGGCCACACCGAGCCCAGTCATGGCGTGGAAGGAAGCAGTAGTGGAGGACCGAGACATGCTGACACGGTTGTGACCACTGCCGCTGCACCCACGGTCGCCGAAGCCAATACCAAGGCCTCCACCCCGATCGTGCCCCGTACTGCTGTCGCCCTCCAGGCCCGCACAGTGTTCGCCGCAGTCGCAGAGGTCCCTGCGGCCATGTCGATAGGGGCCACCGCCGTGCCAACCGTCACCAAGGGTGGCGTACCGACCACTGCCATTTCCGCTGGAGCCACTATTCCGGCAAATTGCGCCGTCGATCCATCCACGCCCACGGCCATGTACACGCCAGGTGGGATACCGCCGTCCGCGGCGTATATGCGCCAATCGGATGAATCGTCAGACCGTGACCTGCAACTGGAGGAGCTTGGAAAAAGCGTACAACATAGCTGATCTGGAGGATGCGGCGGTGTTTCTACGTACGGTCACCGTACACAAGTTCGATGCCCTGAAGGCTGTGCTCAGTAAGGAATTTGGGAGTACATGCATCACTTATATGCAGCCCTAAGTAGCAGACATAGACAGCCCTGAGAGGGATATCTGCGCTACGCCCTCAAGGATGAGCTCGTAGAGCATAGATGAATTTCGAGAGAGTTCCCCAGACATCGGGATGTACGCGGCCCGTACTCTTCCCGAACTAAAAAATCTGCTTCCAAAATAGGAAGTATGGAAAAAAATCTTTGAACAAATCCATGAAACTCACTGAGGTACTTAAGTCATTTGATCTGTTTTAAGAAAATGTCAAATGTGAAATCGCAAATATAATCCGAAAATTCGTAACCAATCGCTTGATTTAAATAAGTTTGTGTCTGCCGAAACGCCGCCAGATGTCAACCAAATTGAATCAGATTCCTGAAGTCTATGATAAAAAGTCTGATCTAGAACCTGTCCAGTCACACTATCGACTTGAAGTTTCCGATGCAAGTCCACCAGATTCGCCTTGTATGCCAACTGATACGATGGACGACGCTCAGGCTGCTAAGAATGCAATTGAGGTCACCGAAGTCAATAAAGAAGAATTCGATGTAAAGCCCACACTGTCACCAAAGCAATCTGCCGCCCTGAAGTCTATAATTTATGATTCTTACCTGCACGGCCCTCAGGAACTGATTAAGCCCGTACTATACGAAATGAAAATCGAATTAACCAGTCAGACCCCCTTTTCTGCCGTCCCCGCCGTCTTTCTCACCATGAACGCATCGATGTGCTACAGTAGTTCCCCTTACGCTTCCGCAATACTGTGTTAGATTGGAAAAGTGGATTCCCTCACGTATAGATGCATCCAGATTCAATTAAATACACTCCCTTTGTAACCGCTGACGAACTCTGTAATGGTTCTCCCGTCTTTGCCAGATTTGTATACTTCGTCCTAAATAAGCTCATAAACCGAGGTAAGTTGATGATATATATGGATGATCCTGATTACTTTACTTGATTTTGAGACGCATCTGAAGGTACTACGGGAGACACTTTATACATTGCGGGTAAATGGCTTATGCCTACACGTATCCAAATGTCGTTTCGCGTATCAAGAATTGGAATACTTAGGATATTTAGCGAATTCATCCGGAATTACCCCGAAGGCCGCACATCTTCAGGCCATAAGTAGTTTGCCAATCCCTAGGGATAGGAAAGAGCTAGAACGCTGTCTTGGCTTATCTTCATACTTCAGCCGATTTGTCCCTAGTTTTGCTAAGATTATTAACAAAAGATGCACCTTACGTTTTTTCTGTCGAATGTGTTGAATCTTTCCGAACCCTGAAGACCAAACTTATTTGATCATCTATGTTGTCTATTTATAACCCGAAGGCTGAAACTGAATTACACTGGGACGATATCTCTACAGGTTTTAAGGCAATACTCCTTCAGAAACAAACGGATGGTAAATTCTATCCAGTGTTCTCTTTCTACAAAACAACTTCCGACCCCGAATTAAAATTACACAGTTACGCATTGGAGACGTTAGCAATCGTATATGCTCTGAAGCGTTTTGAAACGTACCTGAAGTTCATCCCGTTCAAAATAATTTCCAATTGTAACTCACTAGCTTGATGGGTCCTTCTGTTAGAAAATTACAACTATACGATTGTGCACCGGTCCGGAGTTAGCCTTGAGCAGAATAGATACTGTCGAGTACGTGGACGACCTGAATCTAGACTTTCAACTGCAGCTAACACAGAATTGTGTCGCAGAAATTGTAAAGCTCCGGAAGGATTTGCAAAAACATGAGTAGTCAGATATCAAGCATCGGGTGCCGCAACTGTATGTCCCTCCCGAAATGATGTCATACGAATAGTTCATGAGAAATGGGCCATTTAGCCACCGAAAAGTGTTGTTCGCAAATTAAGAAACATTAATGGTTTTACATTACATGAAGTCTTATGTCAATAATTACATTAACTGCCTCAAGTGTATATATTATTCTTCTTCCGTCCAGAACAACCGTGTCCCCTTACACAGCATTGCAAAAGTGCCTCTGCCGTTCGACACGATCCACGTTGATCATTTTGGTCCCCTACCATATATACGTTCTGAGAAGAGATACCTTCTGGTTGTCATTGACGCTTTCACGAAATCTGTAAAGTTATAGCCTGCCGCTACGACACACTCACGCGAGGGTGTGCCAGACTTTGGAATCCCAGTATTTTGAGAATTACAGTAGCCCCTCCGAATTATTGCAATTCAATAATGTAACTCATGTCCAAAATGCCACTGCCTCCCCCCATGTCAACGGTCAGGTTAAACAACTCCATCCATTCCAAGGCGAAACTTGCAGCTTCTGTTATCTTGTTGGAAGTCGAACAACAAGGTGTCGTTGCAGACGAATTAACCGAACTGGATGATATGTTTCCTGAAGTCCACTCCTCTGTCGAAGATGTTCGTAAGATTGCACCGGCTTACGACGGTGTGTTAGAAGGAACTTAAGTTGTGGCTTATGCCCAATCGAGATTGCACCTCTGATATCGACACATAAACAACATGATTGATCCCAGTGTTCTTCTTAATTAAGCCAATTCCCCTGTCAGGATGGCCGAGCTGTAAAGTATTTGAGTCAATGATCTATATTAAGTCTTCAACCATATATCGATAAGTAGTTTTAAGTATTAATTTTAGTATTAAGAACGACTATCGAGATCAACTCCGAATCAGCTGTTAATGGTTCTGTCTCGATCTCAGAAGATATAAAAGCTAGAGACTTCAAATTTTTTTGGAGATTCGAACTTTATTATCATTACTTTTACGCACAGATGCAGAGGCGGTATGCAAAAGTAAGGCAGTAGAGCAGTCATTACGAACGGCAACTTCTGAAGCCATTTGCCTTTTAAGTCTAGGCACGGCTTCGGCATATCCAACTTTCGGACGACCCATCTTTGATGGTGATGGCTTAGCACTATGCTCCACATTTTGCAAACCATTCTGTGTGAATCGACTAAAATTGCTCAAGATTTTAATTGTATAAATTAATAGATTCGTCTCGTTTGGTTGCTTTACAATTTATTATTTAGCTTATTTTACATTAAATAGTTTTTGGCATCAATAGCTTTCTTTGTGCGTGTTATGCCTTTTTGAGTTCTCTTTGATACTGATCGAGTCACGTGAATGCGGGCTTTAAGCTTATCAAGCTCAAACTGTTATCAGATGCGACATTCCAGCTTTGTGTGACCAAAGCTTCGAGTGATAACTTTAAAGCTTGATATGATAACTAATCCCCCCTCAATCGGGGACGTCCTCGGTGGCGCAAAAGATGATTAGTTTCTCTCCGAGATTGGTCATAAGTGTTTGCACACATGTGAGTTTTTGCAGTTTGCAGTTTGAAGCGTTGATCCCGGCAATACGGTATCAATTTTTATTTTCTTTGAAGTGTGGATAATCTTCTACAAACTGTCTTAACTAATTTTACAAACTAACAAAATTCGTGTGAATATAACAATGTGAACTGCTCAACCAGCATGAATTGTTGTTTATGTTTTTTAGTTATTTATTTTTTTTTTATACTATTTCACGTAGTGAACTAGTATATTGGGTTTGTGCAATGTCCGTCATGCTGTCCGTCCGTCTGTCCGTCTGTCCGTCCGTCCGTCTGTCCGTCTGTCCGTATGAACGCAAACCATTTCCAAGCTATTGAAGCTAGAGACTTGAAATTTGAAATATATACTCGTGTATACCCTCGTCTGATAAAGTGTCAAGATTTTCCCGATACGCCCACTAGGGGCGTGGCAAATCGGAAAATGCATTTTCCTGTATCTCAGAAACACTACTTCTAGAAGAGCTAGAGAGTTGAGATTTTAACTGAACATTCATGTCGACATCCTAAAATCAAAAAGCTATGGCGGATATATCTACGCCCATTGGGGGCGTGGCAAATCGGGTCAAACTGTATCTTCTACAGTTTTAATGCTAGAACGCCCAAATTTGGCACGTGGGTTACTGTTACGCTCCTATACGGATCGCCCAAAAAATTTTATGGCCACGCCTACTAGGGGCGTGGCAAATCGGATCTGAATATATAGTGATTTTACTAGTTTCGTTATATTTTGAGCACTATTGATGCTAGAGACTTGAGACTTGGTATATATACTCAGGTTAACATCCCACAATCTAAAAGCTATGGCGGATATATCTACGCCTTCAGGGGGCGTGGCAACTAATATCAGCTTATATCTCTCACAGTTTTAGTGCTAGAAGCTTCAAAACTGAATGTTAAGTTACTGCGGGCCACCTCTACCTATTCCCCAAAAATTATTGTTACGCCCCAAAAGGGGCGTGACATACAGAAAAATACCCTGTAATTTTCGCATTTTTCGAATGTAAGCATCCAAACTTTACAGTTATATTCCTGAACGCCCACTCTATGCACATGCCAAAAATTATTTGTTTACGGCCACTGGGGGCGTGGCAAATTAAAACTGAAACATCTGCAACTTCTGAGCCAATAACGCGCCAAATAATGACTTTGTGACCTTTGACCTTGTCTTTTGATTTGTTAAATTATATATATATATATGTTTGAAAAGAATATTTTATTAATACAAAATAACTAAATAAGGAAAATATAACAAAAATATCAACATGACCGCACCGGGGTTCGAGCCCACACCTCTACGCTCGCCAATGAACTTAAATCACATTTTCAGAGTTGCCACCTCTCTCATTTTGAGAGATGCCATCTCTCTCGATTTAGGTGCGTGTTTTTGATAAGGTAAGGGTTCGATCCTAATTGAAACTGTCTGGCCACCTCCAATGAAAAGTTTTAGTCTGCAGCTAATTTGAGCAGCGAATGTGGGGATTTAAGGTTAAATTTTAAAAAATATAATGTGATAGATGCCCCTGTGTGCTGCTGGGACGTGAAATAGTATTTCGCTGTACGTTGCGTCCGACAGCAACGTTCTTACTTGTTTATATTTGATATTGTCTTTGTGCACAACTCTTCCCATAGCCCTAACCGTTGATCCTAAGTCTTCTTCAATTACAGCTTCTGTATATAGGGGCGTTAGTTCCCAGCAAGCATTTTCGAAGTTAACAGAGCATAATTGAGTCTTTTATGAGTTGCGCGACGATTGAAAATGGTCATATTTGCGCTCATTTTCTGATCATAAAAGACTGTTCTGTCGGGAGAAAATGGTACCCTAGCCGCGACTCATCTTGATGAGTGGCTTATAACTCATTTTTTAATCATAAAAGAGTCCTCCATGAGTAAAAATTTAATCATTCCTGACTCATATTCGAATGAAACTTTCAATAATTTGCAACGAAAATAATTTTTTTTAATAGAATTTTTATTTAATATACATATGTTATCTTAAAAAATAACCACAACAAAAAGTAAATAGATATTCAAACCCAAACATAGAAATTCAAAACAATAAACAACAAAAACAGTAATAGAAATTTATAATGTAGATAATAACAAAAATATTTAGAATATTATTTACATGTATTACTCTAAACGCCTACGCTTCGCCAGCCTGTTATTGGCATGGACAAAATGCTTTTGTAGCACCGTATTAAAATCTTTGTCCGTGCATTTATATTTTTCATTAGTAATATCTAAAAGGGAAAATATTAATTAACCCTCTACCGCATACAAAGCCATATATGGCTTCTCACTTTCAATAATTTTTTTTTTGTGTGTAAAACCGTACTTACGTTTACCGTTTGTTATCAGTTATTCTCTTTGCACTATTTTCTGTTGGAATTCGATGTTCATAGGTTTTTTGTGTTGCCTTATCGTAAGTTTCAACCAGTTTTGTGCAAGCGTCTCAAGCAGATGAACGAAAGTGAATTTTGCTAAATTTAAAACTTAATTTGCTCTACTAAAAAACACTTTTGTCGCTGAAAAGTATTTTTATTTTTAAAGAATATAAAGTTTTCTTTTTTAAAAATAAATAATTTGAGTATAGGTAAGCATCACAAGTACTAATTTACGCAAAAAACTGCGGAAGCCATATATGGCTCTACATGCAGTAACGCGTGCATGATACATATATTTTATGTAAGATGTTTATATTTCGGAGACCGATGAGAGTAGTTCCGATTGTGAAAGGCCGTGCACTTCGAAAGCAAAGCCAAAGCCAATGCCAAAAAAGACAAGAGCACCGATATGGAAAACTGCACACTTGCCACCGTATTCGGATGAGAACTTTCCATTTGAAGGAAATATCAATCTTCAAACTTGTATCAGTGAACTAGAGTCACCGGCAGACTTATTTAATTTTTTTTAACAACGATCAGTCAAATCTATATGCACTCCAAGGTGATATAAATAGGCCTGCTAATATTACTCGAAATGAAGTAGAGCAATTTATCGGCATGGTCATATACATGTCGTTAGTGCAATTACCATCTTCAAGACTCTATTGGAATACGACTCTTGGTCAAGAATTTATACATGGCACCATGAGTTGCAACAGATGGGAAACTATAAAACGTTTTCTTCACTTCAACAATAATGACGATACGAAGTTGGCAGGTGAAGCCGGTTTGGTAGTAGATGAGCAAATTATTCCTACGAAGTGCCATCACTACTTAAAACAGTATAATCCAGCATAGCCTCACAAATGGGGCTTCAAAAATTTTGTTTTGAATGGAGTATCAGGCTTTGGCTATGATTTTGATATATTTGCGGGAGCCCAAAGTGATACATATCCGGACGGGGCCCCTAATTTTGGAGTAATTTCACCAACTTTCAATTGCATAGAAAGCCATATATGGCAAACTCTAAAAAGCGCTAAAAGCATAGAAAGCCATATATGGCTTAATTTTTTTTCCCCCAAACTTCCAGCTGTATTCGGAAGCTACCTTGTCCGAAAAAACTTTTCTGATCGCAGCTCTAATAAATTGTGTGGGCCCATCTCCTCCAACTTTCGATATTAGATTAATAGTTTATAAGCCTCTCTTTTAGCCACGCGACGCAATTGTTTGACTGACATAATCACCTTTTTATTTGTTATAATTGATATATTATTTGCACTGTGCACTTGCACTTTCACGATCGAATGACAAAATTTGCACATTTCGGCATGCGCTGAAGAAAAAGTGCCGTTTAACTCAAACCAATCATACTTTGTGCATATGGAAGGGTCATTTATGAGTCTTCTTTCGATCGCCCAGGAGATTAGTCGTTTTTTAATCGTCAAGGGGACTCAAAAAAGACTCATCAAGACGATTTCTGTTAAAACAGTCTTCCAAATGCTTGCAGGGTTTGTTCCCAAGTCTCTTATTGGATTTCACCCTAACTTTATCTCCTGTTTTAAATTTACGATCAACAGTGTTCCTATTATGATTTATTAATTCGGTTTCTTGAGCTTGTTTGCTCGTTTGAGTTAAATAAGTCAATAGGTTTCTGCCCTGTTACCGAATGAATACTTCGATTGTACTCTATAGTGGCTAGCAATATTATGTCTGTTATGTCCTCGATTCCTCTTTCTAGCTTTAGGCATCTGCCGATTTCGCTCAAGGTGCTGTGAAGCCTCTCAACCTGCCCGTTCGAAGAACTATGCATAGGGGCAGAGTTGGCAATTTCGATACCAAAATGATCGCGAAGGCAGGACACAATAGTACCAAAGTTCAAAGAGCGCTCGTTGTCACAATAAATTGTTTTTGTTCGAGGGAATACATTTAACAGCTGCATAAGGTGTATTTTTACATCCAAATTTGCACGAGAAGCTATCTTTTGTACTACTGCAAATTTAGATAACTTATCCACACATGTCAGAAAATAAGCTGAGTCCGTAGAGTAGATGTCAATATGCAAAAGTTCCCCGGTATAAGTTGGAATAGGAGTCTCGCATACTGGGTATACTTGGCCTTTAAAAAAATCTTGCAACTTAACGCAACTTCTTTTGCCTTTTTTCCATTATAGGAAACAAAGTAATCGCGAAGAAATTTTTTATGTTTTTTTTTTTTTGAGAAGATCTATGAGTTCTATTATGTTCTTGATTAATAATTTCTAGTTGTTCGTTATTGTTATCGGTTACCATTATTTCAGTGTGTCGGAAAACTGTTCAAGCGAAAAGCTCCACCAAACGATGCGGAATTTTTGTCAAGCACAGGCAATTCACACTTAATTGCATTAACTACACCTAACTTCACGCAGTCATGTTAATTAGGTTTTGAAAATCAGTAAATACGATCAGATGTCTTAATTTCTTGCCAAACAAAATAGTGGTTGTCTTAAAGTGAAATTTTCCACGTTCGAGAATTATTTGGTTGGCGTAATAGTTGACCGGTCTAGTAACGGATTCTATTGTATTTGAATACGACTCCTCACTATGACTTGTTGCAGCGTCCGAATTTTGATCTTCCTCAGTGTAATTTAAATACTGGCGAGACAAAGCGTCCGCAACTAAATTATCCTTGACGGGCTTATAGAGAAGTGCTGCATCGTATTCTTCAATAAACGCGTTCCATCTTTGGATTTTAGAGTTCGGATTTCGATCCGATATAGCATAAGTAAGAGGCTTATGATCCGTATAAATCTTAAGGCCTTTTACGCCGTAAAGGTAATTTCTTAATGATTTGAGAGCCCAAATAATTGCGAGCAACTCTCTCTCTCTCTCGTTAGTCGCATAATGCTTTTTGTAGGGTTCTCGAGATCATCGTGATGGGACGGTCATCTTGAGATACAACTGCTCCTAAATAGTGATGGCAAAAATATTCATTAATCGATTATTGAATCATATGATTAAATTTAACTGCGCGATTATAAATCGAAATTAATCGAAAAAAAGTGAAAACAATCAATAAATCAAATGATTTTTTATGTGTATAAAAAAGTATAAACGATGTTTATTATTTATTTAGTATTTTATAAACAAAAAGTGATATAGTCATTATTATTAGTTATTCAGTATTGAATGCAGGAACAGTAGCTCCGGGACAGATGTTTCTTCCGTCACACCCGTCATATTTATGTCAGTCCAAATACATACATGAAAGTTGACACACCATGCGTTTGAAATTTTCGAGCTCCTCTTCAGACTTTTTATAATTTCCGCATTGATTGTGTTCCTAGCTGGAACTTTGTATAAGGGATAATGCTCCTTCATCAGTTTTAAAAATCTGTTTCCTAAATATATATTCAATATTACATTAATATACATTTTGCCTTAATATATATATTTTATAAAACATTACCCTCCATGTGTTAAAATGGCTAATTATCAATGACAATCATCTCCACAATTGTCTTTGTCAGTTTGATATGTTTGGAGCTACCCGAAGCAAAGATATGGATCTTTAAAAAATGCATCAGCGATGTGTTGCTGTTTTTCAACTGGCTTTTATTGGCTTGTGCTAGCCACTTCCATGTTCTCCTCACGTTCAAAATTTTCTTTGGGTGTCTAAAGAAACAAATTTAAATAAATACCAGTACACCTTAAAACTTACCTTGAGAGACGCGAACTAGTTAATATGCTTTAGCTTTAAATGCAGCAGCATGTTGGTTGTGTTTTTGCAAAATTTTAATTGTTTTTAACATAATCGGCATAATTCGAAGCAAAAAGGCTTGATAAAATTAACTCTATATGTTTAAGGCGTTCCTCCATTGTTTTTGGTGCCGTTTTTATACTTTTTCACGAAGTGTAAAAGTATATTGGTTTTGTGCAATGTCCGTCATGCTGTCCGTCCGTCTGTCCGTATGAACGCAAACCATTTCCACGCTATTAAAGCTAGAGACTTGAAATTTGAAATATATACTCGTGTATACCCTCGTCAGATTAAGTGTCAAGATTTTCCCGATACGCCCACTAGGGGCGTGGCAAATCGGAAAATGCATTTTCCTGTATCTCAGAAATACTACTTCTTGAATGGCTACAGTTTTAAAGCTAGAACGCCCAAATTTGGCACGTGGGTTACTGTTACGATCCTATAAAGATCGCCCAAAAAGTTGTATGGCCACGCCTGCTAGGGGCGTAGCAAATCGGATCTGAATATATAGTGAGATTACTAATTCTCTTATACTTTGAGCACTACCGATGCTACAGACTTGAGACTTGGTATATATACTCGGATTAATAATCCCATCGTCGAGCAGCAATTGTATTTCATTACTGACAAACGAACTAACACTAAAAGGGTAATGGTATAATTTAGAATGTGTTGGCTTTTCATATCGGATTGTTGCATCAATATTAGTATTGTAGGGAAGCTTCTCATTATCATTTTATGAAAACGTTCCTTTATGGCAGACGGCAATGCCTCAGCTTGTAACTGTATATGACTCACATCTTGGCCTACCAAAAACTGAATAAGTTCACTGCCAGAATCATGACTAATTACTTTAGTTTTGAAACTCAGAGTCGCGTTAACATTTTTTAATAGGTCAAGCCCTACAACACCATCGAAAGATGCGAGATTCGGGAGAATAAAAAAGTCTGAAGTTACACCGAACAATTTAATTTTACATTTATGAGTTACAGAGGTAATGAATTGATTTTACAGAAAATACTTTAGCATTACACCCTTTAGCATTGGTAATGGTTTGATATAGCTTGTCGATGCCCCCGTTTCGATCAGCAACTTTATTTCTTCCACCCCCTACATATCTAGATATCCATGGCAGAAGGGAACTACCCCTAAAAATTAATTTCGTCATCTTCTATCCCTTCAACCTCTTGTTTTATAACTTATATGATAACTTATAGGTGCAAGTAACGTTTTATATAATATACAAAATTAGTCACTTATGCCTTAATTTGCTGTTTGTTTGATTAGTTTAAATTATCTCTATTTATTCCTTCCATTATGTACGCTGTGACAGCATCAACATTACGAGTGTTGTAGCTCCAAACTTCAAGTGCACTTTTTTTTTTAAAGGAAAAAAATGAGCAAAAAATGATTACCACAATAAACTAGACACATTGGTTAGTAACTAGGCATTTTTAGTTGCATGTTTCGATATGCACTTTTCAACAAATACTCCACGGAACATAATTAAAATTGTTAGATTTTTGCTAAAAATACAATCAACAATAAAAATCAATCAACAAAATTCTTAAAATTTCACCATTAATTTTATGATTTTATGCCGCCCGTTACTCATAGTCCCCCATAGTGCGGTGATGAAAAAAGCGAACAGATGTGTCTGCTCGACATCCAATAAGATAAATATGTATTAATAAATAAGTATTAACAACATAGATAAATTATCTTTTTTCGACTCCGCCCTGCAAAGAATCGCTATTCCGTGCATTCTCACACACACTCAAGTGAACCCAAACGCGGCGCACGTAATGCATCCAGGGCGAACAGCATTTCTCGATGGCAAAGAAAATGGGATTACTCGACGAAAGGACGATGGACGCACTCGCTCATCCCTGAGCTTGAACCATGGGTCAATCGTAAGCATGGCGAGATTAATTTCTATCTTTCACAGATTCTTTCTGGACACGGATGCTTCCGCAGCTATTTAAAGCGGCTTGGCCGAGACGACTCAGATTAGTGTACCCGGTGCGGACTAGGACTAGTGGAAGACGCTAACCACGCAATCTTTGAGTGTGAACGCTTTATCGAGGAGAGGAGTGCCCTAGAAGCAACAGTGGGTCGCTTTATTAGACGGGACAACTTAGTCACGATCATGCTGGAGTCTGAGGCAGCTTGGAATCAAGTCAGTTCCTTCGTTGCTTTAATTATGGTGGAGCTTCGCAGAGTTGAACGAATCCGAAGAGTAGCTATTTCTGTGTAAAATAGCACAAAGCGCTGGCGAAGCAATGCTTTACGACAGTTCCGCAAGCATCTATCGTTATTTTATTTTAGACATGTTCTTATCTATATGTTTTAATGAGTAAATAAATAAATACCAAAAAAACACACACACACATGTGCAAGTCGTTGGGCTGCTATTTGTGTGCCAATCTTATGGAAAATTAAATGTTTAATAACTTATTTTCTAGACGAACGATTTTGATCAAACTTATTGACCGTGATCAAGTCATTCGATGTGATTTACAAATTTGAGGTGAATAGGGCGTATTAAAAAACCCCGAAATTGTGTAAGGCTTAAATAACATTAAAAGCAAAATTTGAAGACTCTAGCTATAAAGATGAATTAAATAGAATTTTATAGCTTAATTAATGCTTTTGTTGTTAATCGATAACCATAAAATGAAAATAGTTATCGAGTTTCTGAAGCAAACTCCATATGCGCGCCCTATACGGGGACCTACAAATAAATTTGAAGTCTCTAGCTCTTATATGTTCAGAGATCGACGCGTTCATACATACGGACAGGCAGACGAACGGGCAGACACACATATAGACGGACATAGAGGGCTAAATCGACTCGGCTTGTCTCCCTGATCAAGAATATATATACTTTATAGGGTCTGCCACGCCTTCTCCCTGTTACATACATTTCAACAAAACCATTTTACCCTGATTTACCATTTTCAATGGGTTCAGGGTATAATAAAATAGAACAAAATAAAATAAAGTCATGGAACTAGGTGAATGGATTATGGGTGTCCGTTGGGTGTACCAGCGAAGAAAGGAGGAGCTGATATCCGTAGCCCAAGAATTTGGGTTGGAGAGTGGCAGAACTGCTCAAATGGCTAGTTAGTTTCCTCATTCTGCGTAGGTGCGGGCCCGGTTGGCGGTATTGGAGGTGCTACATCGGGCTTGGGACTTCATCCATGCCGGAAGTCCAAACCTGATTTGAGGGAAAAAAAACTACTAACGAATCCAGGCATCACCATTCGACTTAAGACCCCGATGGTCGGTAAAGTGCCCTAGATCCGGGTAAGCGATGCGCGGAGGGATGCGCGGTCGCGATCAACGATAATTGACAACGCGCAAACCCTGGTATGGGGATAGGCATGCCAATGACCTCCAGGCTTCTGTCAGAGTTCCTCGAATTGTTTATGCCACCCTAGTATTTCGAGCGCCTTGAAGACCAGATCAGGGCCCGCAAACAGGGAGGCTACAGCGCATCTCAGGTATATGAAAATGGATCTAGCTATCGTCTGTATGTGCGACATCACGTCTCTCTCTCTCAGCGGCAGAGTACATTCTCGTACTCTGAGAGACCAGAGGAGAAAATTTGAAGAAACGTGAGTTTGCGAGAACCAAAATTCAATTCGAGCTAGTGGCGGGTGGACCAAACCACCAGAGGCACAGAATGTCTCAATGAGAATGTGATATTCTGTCGCCAATGTTGAAAGGCAAATCAGCCGGTTGAGGAACGCCCGCCGGAGTCAGGATTGATCGGATGCGAGGATCAGGACGAGGTCGAGACAGTCGCAGAGCACAGAAAGTGATTGACGAGCAAGTGGAGGAGCTAATTCGGATAGCAGCGATCTGTCTATCTGGGGCATGTGGTGACTGGGGAAGGAATCAGTACGGATCCGGCCAAGGTTGAGGCGATCCGAAAACTCCCAGCTTCCACCAACCTCTAGGAGCTGCGGCAATGTTTGGGGATGGCGACTGCGTCCATCTTATCGTGCCCGGATTTCTCCTCTAAGTTTGTGTTTGACGCCAGCGATTATGGGCTGGGAGCCATCCTAACACAAACCGTAGAAGGACGTGAGCGGGGCCAGATATGCGAGCCAAAAGTTGTTGCCACAGGAGATCAATTACTCGGCAACGGAAAAGGAGTGCCTAGCCATCATGTGGCCGATCAGAATGATGCTACTGAAAGGATACAGGTACGAGCTTTCCGTTCCCGTAGACCAGGGAAAAGAGTGATGCGAAAATGCCACGATGCTCCCTCGGCCGGCCATCAGGGCGTGCGGAAAACGGCGTGCCAGCTTGCTCAGCGTTATCACTGCTCCGGCATGTTTCGAGATGCGGCCAAATATGTGAAGTGCTGCGAACCAAGTCAGAAGTTCAAAAGTGAACAACGACAACCAGCAGGCTAGATGTTGACAAGGCAATTGGCCGAACCTATGGCAGTCCTATGCCCGAATTTCGTAGGCCCTCTGCCTCGATCAAGCCACGGCAACACAATGTTGCTCGTATTGTTCCCAAGAGAAGGGCCACGGCCGCGTCACTACAAAAAGCGTTTCGCGAACGCATACAGGGTAGTTTCGGAGTAGAGAGAATTTTCGTATGCGACAACGGAGTGCAGTTCTTGCTTTCATGGGGTCGCTAGGGATCAAGATATAGTATACGGCCCAGTATTCCCTAAAAGAAAACCTCACGGAGGACAAACCGCATTGTTTATGCCACCCTAGTATTTCGAGCCCCTTGAAGACCAGATCAGGGCCCGCAAACATGGAGGCTACAGCGCATCTCAGGTATATGAAAATGGATCTGGCTATCGTCTGTATGTGCGACATCACGTCTCTCTCTCTCTCTCTCAGCGGCAGAGTACATTCTCGTACTCTGAGAGACCATAGGAGAAAATTTGAAGAAACGTGAGTTTGCGTGAACCAAAATTCAATTCGAGCTAGTGGTGGGTGGACCAAACCACCAGAGGCACAGAATGTCCCAATGAGAATGTGTTATTCTGTCGCCAATGTTGAAAGGCAAATCAGGCGGTTGAGGAACGCCCGCCGGAGTCAGGATTGATCGGATGCGAGGATCAGGACGAGGTCGAGACAGTCGCAGAGCACAGAAAGTGATTGACGAGCAAGTGGAGGAGCTAATTCGGATAGCAGCGATCTGTCTATCTGGGGCATGTGGTGACTGGGGAAGGAATCAGTACGGATCCGGCCAAGGTTGAGGCGATCCGAAAACTCCCAGCTTCCACCAACCTCTAGGAGCTGCGGCAATGTTTGGGGATGGCGACTGCGTCCATCTTATCGTGCCCGGATTTCTCCTCTAAGTTTGTGTTTGACGCCAGCGATTATGGGCTGGGAGCCATCCTAACACAAACCGTAGAAGGACGTGAGCGGGGCCAGATATGCGAGCCAAAAGTTGTTGCCACAGGAGATCAATTACTCGGCAACGGAAAAGGAGTGCCTAGCCATCATGTGGCCGATCAGAATGATGCTACTGAAAGGATACAGGTACGAACTTTCCGTTCCCGTAGACCAGGGAAAAGAGTGATGCGAAAATGCCACGATGCTCCCTCGGCCGGCCATCAGGGCGTGCGGAAAACGGCGTGCCAGCTTGCTCAGCGTTATCACTGCTCCGGCATGTTTCGAGATGCGGCCAAATATGTGAAGTGCTGCGAACCAAGTCAGAAGTTCAAAAGTGAACAACGACAACCAGCAGGCTAGATGTTGACAAGGCAATTGGCCGAACCTATGGCAGTCCTATGCCCGAATTTCGTAGGCCCTCTGCCTCGATCAAGCCACGGCAACACAATGTTGCTCGTATTGTTCCCAAGAGAAGGGCCACGGCCGCGTCACTACAAAAAGCGTTTCGAGAACGCATACAGGGTAGTTTCGGAGTAGAGAGAATTTTCGTATGCGACAACGGAGTGCAGTTCTTGCTTTCGTGGGGTCGCTAGGGATCAAGATATAGTATACGGCCCAGTATTCCCAAAAAGAAAACCTCACGGAGGACAAACCGCACGGTAAAGACGATGTTAGCGCTATTCATCGAAGGTCATCAATGCTCGTGGGACGAGTTGCCACCCGAAAGAGCGGTCAACTCTAGTATTGCGGGCTCGGCTGATTTCAGTCCAACCTTCTTGATGTTGGGACTGTAGCCACGTTTGCCAGCTGCGCTGTATGACGAGCTGACTTCAGGATCGGCGACTGTGGAGCTCAGGCCAAGGACAGGCAGGACCAACTGCGGGAAATCTTCTGGATTGTTCGAAACAAGTACAAGACGTCAAATGATCATGGGCGGTATTACAACATCCGCAGGCGCGAATAGAGACCAACTGTCGGATCGCTAGTCCTGTTGCGTCAGCATCAGTTGTCGACCCCGAATTTTGACGGCTCCTACCGGGTCGTCAAAGTTGTCTCCCCCAATATCGTGCGGCTCGCAAAACAGAACGAGCGCAAGAAAAAAGTGACCAGTATATCGCAGTTAAAGCCTTTCTTCCAATTCTGAGCAGAAGACGATGTGGAACAGACAGACGACGTGGGTGTCGAGTACAACGCGGGACGAGTGGACGACATAGGACACGAAGGTGAGCTGCGATGCCGAGGCCTACATAAGGGGATGAATATTAGGTGCTCGCAGAAAGGGTGGGTGTAAGGCGGCAGTAAAACCTCCGCCTCACAATGGGTAATTGGTAGATATAAGTTTATAGACTTAAGATTGTATAGGCATTAAGATAAGTACAAATATAAAAAACAGAGTCCCATGGAGGGACAGACCTTAGACTTAAGTTAATTTGTATTAGTCATAAGAGGTATTTTTTCATAGGTATAAATAGTTTTGCTAAGCGCAATGAGCGCAGAGACGGCCCATGAATGTTAAAATTTAAATTTGAATTTCAATAATAACCACATCGGCGCGCCATCGAGAGAGAGTTAGTTGGAAGAGTTGAAAGCGCGAGAGTCGGCCTCGGGCCAGAAAATTGTAAAATCGAAAAACAAACGAAGAAGGGATAAAAGAAGTAGGAGGTGATAAGTGGAGACACCGAGGAACAAAAGGTGTTTTATTCATAAATCATAAGTATTTTATTTTATTTAAAACAAGTAAGAAAACTCTAGTCGAGATTAAGGGATACCCTGAACCCTGCGTAGAACCGCTATTCCAAGCAATCTCCGTTTCTTTTATATACACATGTATATGTATGTACATTACAAGCAAGACATACACACACACGCACAGGCGGACAGAAGGACACACTGACAGACGGACAGACAGACAGACGGACAGGGCTAAATCGACTCGGCTTCTCTCCCTAATTAAGAATATACATATATACTTTTTGGGGTTTGCCACGCCTCCTTCTGCCTGTTATATACATTTTCACAAAAACATTATACCCGTTTTCAAATTTTCAATGGGTTCAGGGTATAACAAGTAAGAAAACTCTAGTCGAGACCGCTCGACTAGGGTATACCCATTCCATTCTATTCTCCGTTTATTTTATAATACATACGTATATGTATGTTCGTTATAGGCAACACATACACACACACATACACAGGCGAACGCACACACAAACGCCAGTCATTGCGTTAGCTGTTCTTTGGCTGCTATTTGCATGCCAATGTTATGGGAAATTAAATGTTTAATAACTTGTTTTCCAGACGAACGATTTTGATCAAACTTTTTGGGCGTGATCATGTTATCCATATGTATGTATGTGCACAAGTCTCTAGTTTTTGATATACGGTAGTTACAAATATAAGGCGAAGGGGACTTGGCACCAAAAATTTAACGAAAACCGAAATTGCGTAAGACCGAAATAACACTAAATGCAAATATGAAGACTTTAGCTAGAAAGATTAATTAGATAAAATTTTATAGCTGAATTTAGATTTTCGTTTTTAATCGATAACAAAAAAATGAGAACAGTTATCGAATTTCTGAAAGAAACTCGATATGAGCGGCCTTACAGGGATTTACAAAAAAATTTGAAGTCTCTAGCTAGCAGACGGACAGGGCTAAATCGATTCGGCTTGTCTCCCTGATAAAGAATATATATACTTTATGAAGTCTGCCACGCCTCCTTCTCCCTGTTACATACATTTCAACAAAAACATTATACCCTGAATTCCCATTTTCAATAAATATCACACAAATATTTCAAAAATATCACCATGAGGGATGAGGGTATTTTTATTGCAAAAAAAAAAACAAAATTATAAAAGATGCTTAATTGTAATTTTTATAAACCATGAAATACAAAAGAAGTGAGAGTGCTCTAGTCGAGACTGCTCGTATAGGAGATACCCTGCTGAACCCTGTGATGAATTATTATTCCTAAGAAACGCTAACATTCTCCGTTACTTTGATATGTACATATATAGCCAGCAACACATGCGCACACATACAGACGCGCGCACAAGCACACAGTCTGCTAACACCTTGTTCTGACTATCTTGCTATTCCACTTTCTTACAGTGCGTCAGGGACAGGATATCCCAGAGTCTATACTGATTCCAACTCCTTTATCTCCATCTGTTGCTCAAACTACAAACAAAACTGTGGCCTTTCTAACACACCTACCATACATACTTTATCTGTCGTTTATCCCGAAAAGCAAGTGTTTTTTCCAGGCTTTTACCTGACACGACATGTAAATCAAAAGCTAAAGTCTTTATATCGAAGTTCAATTTTGCGACTCCTCGTGAAATTGCTTTTTTTTTAATCAAATTTTGGCCTCCTCATGTAGTTGTGCGTTAATTCAAGCATAACAGTCGAAATATGCTGTGTTCGGTTTTGCTACACCCTTCTACACACTAACAACAGTACAACCTTCTTCACAGATCTTTATATATAAAAACGTTCGTGGTCTGAATTCTAAACTCAGAAGACTTTTTTACGTAGTTTCAGTGTTCGTTTTAATATTATCACCCTGACTGAAACGTGGTAAAGCTCGAATGCTTTTAATAGTGATATTCTCTTGAATGATTTCACTATTTACACCATTATTCTATTCACTATCCTACTCTCCCGGATCTGATAATATTCCTATGTAGTTGTGTTATAAAAGAATACTGTGATTCCCTTCAGTTAGCTTTACTAAAGCTTTTCAACCTATCTCTAGAAACTTCTGTGTTCCCGTCTATTGGGAAATAGTTTATTATCCCTCTATAAAAAGGTGGGAGGTCTGACATTTTTAATAACGAAGTTATTTGAAACAAGTAAGAAAACTCTAGTCGAGACCGCTCGACTAGGGTATACCCTGAACCCTGCGAAGATCCGCTATTCCAAGCATTCTTCATTTCTTTTATATACACATGCATATGTACGTTCATTACAAGCAAAACATACACACACACATACACAGGCGCACGCATACACAAGCGCAAGTCGTTGGGTCAGCTGTTCTTGGGCTGCTATTTGCATGGCATTGCTATGGGAAATTAAATGTTTAATAACTTTTTTTCTAGAGCAACGATTTAGATTAAACTTGTTGGGCGTGATCATGTCATCCATATGTATGTATGTGCCAAAGCACAAGTCTCTAGTATTTGATATACGGGAGTTACAAATTTGAGGCGAAGGGGGCGTGGCACCCAAAATTTAACAAAAACCGAAATTGCGTAAGGCTTACATAACACTAAATGCAAAATTTGAAGACTCTAGCTAGAAAGATGAATGAGATAGAATTTTATAGCTTAATTTAGATTTTCGTTTTTAATCGATAACAATAAAACGATAAAAGTTATCGAATTTCTGAAACAAACTCGATCTTTTCGTGCTATACAGGAACCTACATAAAAAATTTGAAGTCTTTAGCTCTTGTAGGTTCTGAGAACGACGCGTTCATACATACGGACAGACGGACAGACGGACAACGGACAACGGACAGACGGACAGACGGACGACAGACGGACAACGGACAGACGGACATGGCTATATCAACTCGGCTTGTCATCCTGATCAAGAATATATATACTTTATGGGGTCTGCCACGCCTCCTTCTGCCTGTTACATACATTTCAACAAAAACATTATACCCTGATTTCCCATTTTCAATGGGCTCAGGGTATAAAAATACTTTTTTCACAATTTATAAACGACCTTCCCAGGTATATTTCTTTTTCAAAGATCTTCAGGAATGCCGATGACGTAAACTTGCCTTTCTTATCCTATCACAATCAATCATCAGTGACACCGTCGTACGTTCAGCTGCGAACCGTCAACGTCACGGATGGCATACCGCCCATTTGGAAGTTTTGACCGTTGACACGGGGGGAGGCAGTGGCATTTTGGACATGAGTTACATTATTGAATTGCAGGAAATTGGCTAATTCGGAATAAGTGAAGCAAGTACCTCAGTCACTAATAATTCGGCGGGGCTACTGTAATTCACAAAAATACTGGGACTCTAAAGTCTGGCATACCCTCGCGTGAGTGAGTCGTAACGACAGGGTATAACTTTACAGATTTCGTGAAAGCGTCAATGACAACCAGGAGGTAGTTCTTAATGTGTAATTATTGACATAAGACTTCATGTAATGTAAAACCAATGTTTCTTAATTTGCGAACATTTCTCGGTGGCTAAATGGCCTAGTTTCTCGTGAACTATTCGTATGACATCATTTCGGGAGGGGCATAAAGTTGCGGCACCCTAAGCTTGAAATCATGTTTTTGCAAATCCTCCCGGAGCTTTACAATTTCTGTGACATAAGCCATTTACCTGCAATGTATAAAGTGTCTCCCGTAGTACCTTTAAATGCGTCTCGAAATCATGTAAAGCAATCAGGATATCATACATATATATCATCAACTGACCTGCTTTTATGTGCTCTTTTAGAATGAAGTAAACAAATCTGGCAATAACGGGAGGAGAGAGAGTCCGAAGGGCATGCGTCATTCAATCGCATTCATAGCCGCCAGAGCGTCATCCAACGTATCAGTTGACATACGAGACGAATCTGGTGGACTTGCATCGAAAACGGCAGGCTGATAGTGTGACTGGACAGGTTCTAGATCAGATTCTTCATCATAGACTTCAGGGGTCTCAATGGCGTTATTGGCAGCCCGGGCATCGTTCAAGGTTTCAGTAGGCAAAGAGGTTGACAACAAGCGGTGGTTCGGAAGACACACTTATTTAGATCAAGCGATTGGTTACAAATTTTCGGATTATATTCGACGAAGGAGGCGACTATGATAAGACGGTAGACGGTGATTAGGGTCCCAGTTTAGATTTCTAAGAGCAAAGAGAAGGAACTGTTTTTGGACCGATTCAATACAATCCTGGTACACTTTATTCTGTGGAGACCATAAAATTGAACAGTATTCTAAAATGGGTCGTACCTACGAAACATAAAGGAGTTTGGTTACAAAATGTTCTTTGAATTCTTTTGCCCAACGTTTAATGAAGTCAAGAACACTTTTGGGTTGAGATATGAACATTGACGCGAAGTTTTGAATCGAAAAGAACTCCAAGATCTTTGACAGAAAAAATGCGTTGTAAAGAATCGCTATTAATTAAATAATTAGCAATATATGGATTAGTACGACAGAAGGTTTTACGTCATCAGCATACATAAAGATCTTTGAATAAGAAATACAACCGAGATGACTACCCTGAGGTACAACTGAAAGAACGAAGATTCGTTTCGAAATATATGTTCTCAACAAAACTCTTTGAGTTCTACCGTTTAAATAGGATGACATCCAAGATTAGAGTTTATGGGAAAACCGTATAAGATCAAGTTTATGAAGTAATACTTCATGGTGAACTGAATCAAATGCTTTGATGAAATATGTATATATAACATCAGTTTGCATATTATTTAAAAAACTTTTGTTTACTAGGGAAGTAAATTCAGATTAGTCGAGGCTAATTAATTAAGAACAAAGCCATGTTGGAATGGCGAAATAATTGATTTACAAAAATGAAAGGTTGAAGTTTTTATTTTAAAAAAAAAACTTTGGAATAGCCGATAGTTTGGCAATACCCCTGTAATTAGAAATGTTAGACCACCCACCTATTTTACATAGAGGGATAATGAAAGACTCTTTCCAAATAGACTTGTTACCAAGTCTTATTCAATTTCATAAGTACTTTGTGGCCTACTTGGAAAGTTCTATTTCTTCTGTCCGTATTTTGTCTTTTCAGTAGCTAGTCTTGTGCTTTTAGATATTTTATCCCTTATTTCTGCTTCCAATTCAGGTGGGGATACATGAATTATGTCAATTCGTTTCTACCTGTCCATTTGAAGTACTATGTAGTGGTGGACAATTTACAATTTCTACAATAAAGCGGTTTTTTAAAAGATACCTTATTGTTCCTGAGTTTAATGGCGGTTCGTTATCGCAGTAGATAATTCTAGTATTGGGGTAGAAATTCATAAGCTGTAAGGTGGGGGACTCATATCTGTTAACGTTCTGGAAGCTATGTGCTGGACAATACCAAATTTCGAAAATTTTTCGATACAGGCTTATAAATATTTTTATCTGTAGAAAAAATGTCAATGCACTATGAGCGATTTGTAGATTTTGGCGGCATAAAGTCTAACAAGTAAGAAAACTCTAGTCGGGGGTCCCGACTAGGAGATACCCTAAACCCCGCGCTATCTGCGTTTTTCAAAATACTGCATAATTTGCATTTCGTATAAACGCACAGAAAACTAAATTCAATTCATTTTCAATTGTTTGGCCAATAGCTCCATCTATGGTTCGATAGAATAGCGCCATCCATGTTCCGATTTATTGAACAGCTGATAATTCGCAAATCATAGCGCCATTGAAAATGGGAAATCAGGGTACAATGTTTTTGTTAAAATGTATGTAGCAGGGAGAAGGAGGCGTGGCAGACCCCATAGAGTATATATATTCTTGATCAGGGATACAAGCCGAGTCGATTTAGCCCTGTCCGTCCGCCCGTCCGTATGTGTGAACGCGTCGATCTCAGAACCTATAAGAGCTAGAGACTTGAAAATTTTTATGTAGATCCCTGTATAGAGTGCGCAGATCAAGTTTGTTTCAAAATAACGATAACAACTATCGTTTTAATGTTATCGATTAAAACGAAAATCCTAATTCAGCTATAAAATTTTATTTAATTCATCATTCTAGCTAGAGTCTTCAAATTTTGCATTTAGTGTTATTTGGGCCTTACGCAATTTTGTTTTTTGTTAAATTTTGGGTGCCACGCCTCCTTCGCCTCAAATTTGTAACTCCCGTATATCAAATACTAGAGACTTGTGCTTTGGCACATTCATACATATGGATGACATTATTACGGCCAAAAAGCTTGATCAAAACCGTTGCTCTAGAAAAAAAGTTATTTAACATTTAATTCCCCATAACATTGCCATGCAAATATCAGCCAAAGAACAGCTGACGCACCGACTTGCGCTTGTGTGTGCTTGCGCCTGTGTGTGTGTATGTTTTGTTTAGGGGAGTTACAAATTTGAGGCGAAGGGGGCGTGGCACCCAAAATTTAACAAAAACCGAAAAAACGAACACGATATGCGAGCAATATACAGGAACCTACAAAAAAAATTTGAAGTCTCCAGCTATTGTAAGTTCTGAGATCGACGCGTTCATACATACGGACAGACAGACGGACAGGGCTAAATCGACTCGGCTTGTCATCCTGATCAAGAATATATATACTTTATGGGGTCTGCCACGCCTCCTTCTGCCTGTTACATACATACGCCTTTCACCAAAAACATTATACCCTGAATTCCCATTTTCAATGGGTTCAGGGTATAAAAAGCAACTTGTGGTCTTCAACAAGCAGCTTGCCGACAACGAAGTCTTTTGAGTACTGATTTAATGTAACTTCAAACTTAAACTAGTGGGCAGAGAGCTAGCACAGAGACCCGAACATCTAGCGAGAGCACTCGCTCCCGCTCTCGTCGCTCTTGTGCTGTTCTTTACAGTGCCCTAAATAATTTCATGTACCTTACATACCTACAGCCTGACATTATGCCCAGTCGAATGACTGAACAGTAAGCTTCAATCCAAATTGAAACTGTCTGGCCAATGGAAATTTTTAATCGGCAGCTAATTTGAGCGGCGACAGTGAAGATTTAAGATTAATTTAAAAATATAATGTTATAGATGCCCCTATGGGATACTAGGACGTGCGTCTGACTGAAACGTTCTTACTTGTTTTTGTTTTTGCCTTTCGCATTACATTTAGAGAAAATGCATAAAAATATGTAGAACTTCAAAAACAAAACATAATTCATCACAAATAATAGAAATTTAGGCTAATATGCAGCAAAAACATACGAATGACTAAAGCGATATCAAGCGATAAAGCGATTCAGAATCGCTCTCTCGCAACTCTCTGCACTTGTCGCTTTGGCTCGCTTCGCCCACACTCTGGTATGAGATAAGCGATTACATGTAAATATGCTTTATCGCTTTATATTATCGCATCGCTTCTCGGCACTCTGCCGTCTAGCAGATCAGTCGAGGTTGATCGATTAGAACAAAGCCTTGTTGGAAATGCGAAATAATTGATTTACAAAAAGTAAAGGGAAAAAGTCGAGCAATAGTGCATCTCGCTCGCTCTTAACGATTCAGCGTTTGACTCCCATCGTACACATTCCGATCATCGGTGCCCGCTAGCCGAAGAGCTGTTCGTGACAGCGAGAAAGTAGTTGTTACTTTAAGTCGCAGAATAATAACGGTGCATTTGGAAAATTTCAGAAATTTTATCAAAAGTATTTTATTTGTCATCTAAAGTCAAAAATTTATTAAATGTTCATGCTCCTATTCTTTTAATCTACAATATAATTATTACTTAACTACCATATGTTTATACCATGAAATCGTATTTTTAATGTGACTATGTAAATTCGAAATTTTTCCAAGTTTCGTTGAATAAAAACCTCGAGAAATCGAAAATTCATGTAATTAAAATGCAGATTCTTTAATATTTCAAATTATTGCGATTTAACTCAATTTATGTGTAAATGTAAATGAGTCGAATTCGGTAGAATAATCAATCGTCGTTTTTATAACTAAATATATTTGTATTCGAAAAAACTAAATTTTTTATAGAAGTATTCAAGTATGGACGACTAACCCATTCAGTATCAACAGCTTTGATGTTTTCTAATGTTCCCAGTTTAATCTGATATAACTTCAATTGAAATCTGGGTCCAACTTCTTTTAATTCGATTTCTTTATTTAGACATTTGAATTGATGATGTCTAAATGAAATTTTGTCTTCATTATTAATAAACGAAATAACTCTTTCAGACTTCTCTTTTGGTACTGGAAACAAATGTTTTAAAATTTGGACTGTTCTTAAACCAATATTGCTCTTAAAATTATTGAAAATTAAGTGCGGTTTCTGCTCACTCACAGGTCCAATATTAGGTATATCATGACGCATTGTAACGTCTGTTATATTAAAAAAAGCAGTTGGTCCAAATGGTAAATGACATATCACAAGACTATCAGGAATTCCCCGATGCTCATGTACTATTATAAAGTCTGTAACATTATTAGCTCGACAGGCTTGCATTAATGTGTTTAATTCATATTTTCCTCTGTTCATTTGTTGGGCATTAGGAAACACCAGTCTAAGTTCTTTTATAAACATTTTTAGGCGTGAAGACGGCTCATGGGATGTAGTTAACATAATTTTGGGATCCTGACAACCAGCATACTTGTATTCATCAATAGTCGATAACATTTCATTTTCCCCATCTGAAAAGAAAATCGGTTATAGTTTAATATTTTTCGTTACACCCAATAATAAGAAACGATTTGTCTGATTATAAAATAATTTATCTTACTTGTTTTATTCCTCAACTTATCCCTCTTTAGATCCCTAAAGCCCTTCATACCGTTACTTTAATTCATCAACAAATATCATTAATACTTCAAATATTTCCCTGGCTTCTCTCTGATTTCAGCCATTCGGTCATCTTTCTCACTTGGAGCTGATATTTCCAGCTGCATGATTAAAGAATGCAGTGATTCCCTTCAATTACCATACAGGCTTAATGTGCAACTTTTATAGTGAATTAATATGATACAAAAATAATATGATCAATATTGTATTTTTTAATGAATAACACATCAATTTAAAACATATTTTTAAAATTTATATTTTTTTATAATTATTCATTATAACAAAAAAAAATTTTTTTTATTTTAAATCATAAAAAAACAACGAAAATTCAGTTAGAACAATTAAGAAAACTCTCGTCGAGACCGCTCGACTAGGAGAAACCCTGAACCCTGCGAAGAACCGCTATTCCGAGCATTCTCCTTTTCCTTTATATAAATATGTATATAGTAACATATTCATTCACACACCCACATTAAACCTTAACAGAGAACATTTCACTCTCGCGTAGCATGCTGCGAAATTTCGTTACTGCTTCTTGAAGTTGTACATGTTATAATTCTCAAACAGTTGTGGCTCGCTGAGATGGTACGACTAATTGCTCTCTGGCTTCTCGTCAGTAGTCACAAGCTCTGGTTTCTCTGAAGCATTCTAAAGAGTCTAAAACATTACGACATAGCTTGCAAATAACTGTCGACCCCATAAAGTATACATATTCTTGATCAGGGGGACAAGTCGAGTTGATATAGCCATGTCCGTCTGTCCGTATGTATGAACGCGTCGTTCTCAGAACCTATAATAGCTAGAGACTTCAAATTTTTTATGTATGTCCGTGAATACCACGAAAAGATCGAGTTTGTTAAAAAAAAAGTCGATAACTATTTTAGTTTTAATGTTATCGATTAAAAACATTATCGAATATTAGTTATAAAATTATATCTCCCACGTCTTTATAGCTAGAGTCCCCAATTTTTTTTTGTAAGTTTTTTATTTATTTTACTCTAATTTTGATTTTTGTTAAATTTTGGATACCGGCTCCAAATTTCCCCAAATATTTAAATTGAGGTTAGTTGCACTCAAAGCCAGTAAATGAATGGGTATACATTTTTAAAAATTGGAAAAAATCTAATAAAATATGTTGAACATAAGCTGAAAATTTCATTAAATTCCATTAATTCGCGCAGAAGTTATTAAACAAAACATTTGGCCAATCGGCCAAACACGTGACCAGCAGCGCAAAACAATTTTTTTTCCTCTACATGTGCACACATACACACATACACATTGAGCTGCGTGCATCTAGCAAATTCTAACACCCGCAAGTTTTAGGGTACATATTTCCAATAGATGGCGCTATGATTTGCTAATTATCAGCTGTTCAATAAATCGAAACAGGGATGGCACTATTCTATTGAACCATATATGGCGCTATTAGCTAAACAATTGAAAATGAATTGAATTTAGTTGCTAATTATGCAGTATTTATGCAGTATTATGCAACCGAAAAAGTTCATACACTCTCGCTCTCGCTCTGAGCAAGAGACCCTTGCTGTCTTGATTTCTGTTCTCTGTTGAGCTCTTTGTATTTCGGTTTCAATGAGCAGTGCGTAAAGAGCGAAACGAGAACCGCTCCCACAATGAGACTCAGCAAAAGACCGAAAAACCAAAACACTCAACGCAAACGGTCTTCACATTTATTTTTGTTGTTGGAAAAAGATCGCAAAATACAGTGAAACATCGATATAGCGAATATGAGGGGAACCAGAAAATGTTTCGTTATAATAATGTTATATAATCTTTTAGACTCCGAAATTTTTCATTATAGCTGTAGAGCATTATCGTATGAAAAACTTTGTAAAAGCAAGGTTTTTTCAAGAACTAAAGAAAAATTCGTTATGTTGAGTTTTTCGTTATAACGAAGTTCGCTATATCAAGGTTTCACTGTATTTCGACTGCACCTATACGATTTGCTTGCCTATACGTGTGAATCTATACCAATACATACTCAAAAGACCGTTTTCTTCACTGAACACGACGAAACGGTCTTGGGACAACCGAAACAAAACAGAATGGAAACAAGTAAGAAAACTCTAGTCGACACCGCTCGACTTGGGTATACCCTGAACCCTGCGAAGAACCGCTATTCAAAGAATTCTTCGTTTCTTTTATATACACATGCATATGTACGTTCATTACAAGCAAAACATACACATACACAGGCGCAAGCACACACAAGCGCAAGTCGGTGCGTCAGCTGTTCTTTGGCTGATATTTGCATGGCAATGTTATAGGAAATTAAATGTTAAATAACTTTTTTTCTAGAGCAACGATTTTGTTCAAACTTTTTGGGCGTAATCATGTCATCTATATGTATGTATGTGCCAAAGCACAAGTCTCTAGTATTTGATATACGGGAGTTACAAATTTGAGGCGAACAAAAACCGAAATTGCGTAAAACCCAAATAACACTAAATGCAAAATTTGAAGACTCTAGCTAGAATGATGAATTAGATAGAATTTTATAGCTTAATTTAGATTTTCGTTTTTAATCGATGACAATAAAACGATAACAGTTATTGACTTTCTGAAACAAACTCGATATGCGCGCCCTTATACAGGAACCTACAAAAAAAATTGTAGGTTTTGAGATCGACGCGTTCATACATACGGACAGACAGACAGACGGACATGGCTATATCAACTCGGCTTGTCATCCTGATCAAGAATGTATATACTTTATAGGGTCTGCCACGCCTCTTTCTGCCTGTTACATACATTTCAACAAAAACATTATACCCTGATTTCCCATTTTCAATGGGTTCAGGGTATAAAAAACGGTTTCGGTCCGAGCGCAAGCGAGCTCATTTAAGGACCGGTAAATCGGTTGCTCGCTGAGTCTTTACGAGAAGACACTTTTTTGCAGACAACAAGAAACGGTCGACAGTTATTTGCGAGCTATGCATTACGAATCAATCTTCGATTAAAAACACACTCTTATACTTCTCTGAAGCATTCAAAAAGAGTAAAAACACATTTGTTTTTATAAAATATCAATCTTCGATTGAGAAAAAACTTTATTGGCGCAGCCGGTAGGATAATAAGAAAAGTGCTAGTGAAGTAAATCCGTTCTTCATAGTCCTCTAAACAAAGTCCTTGCATTACCAAGCTACTCTGGGATCGCGTTTTAGCAAAAGAATTATGATTGTTGTGTTCAATTATCCGCCAAAGAAAGTGCAACAAGCAACACTATTAAAGTCATCATTTTGACAACAACAGTAAAAGTTTAGTTCACTTAAGACTGTCTGAACTCACATACTCTGTGAATAATAGCAAAAAATCGAAAAATCACAGTGTTCTAAAATTACACATAGTGAATAATAATTACACACGAATAAATGAATTGTCTTTTAAATCACATACTTTGTGAGCAATTAATAAACAAACAACCTGGCGATACCATCAAACATGTTCTTGTCTGAGCTATATTTAAAACAAGCTCTTGGACAAATAAACCAACTACCTTCATTCGACGGTAAGACAGAAGATCTTACCCGCTTCGTTAGATGAGTAGACTTTATAATGAAATTATATCCAACCCAAGATATACGACAACACAGTGTGCTATTCGGAGGAATAGAAGCCCGACTTTGTGGATTAGCTCAACGAGTATCCCAAATATCTGGACCTACAACCTGGAATCAACTGAAGTGTCTTGATAGAAGAATTCAAAACTCAAACACCTTATGAAGAACTTCTAAGACGACTTTATAATACACAGTATAACGGGAGCATTTGTAAATTTATTGAAGATTTGGAAAATTATTATTATTATTTCAAATAAATTAATGTTGGAAAATAATGCACAAACTACATCAATATACACTAATACAATGAATAATACAGGTAAAGATGTTATTAATAGAAAACCACCTGACAGAGTTTTCATGACATTAGCAAGGTATGACATTAGAACAGTTACAAAATTAAAACAAGTAAAAAACTCTCTTCGCAGGGTTCAGGGTATCCCCTAGTCGAGCGATCTCGACTAGTTTTCTTACTTGTTCTATCTATTTTTGATAGTACAACTTAAAATTTATCCTATCTATAAAATTTATTAAACAATTTAGCATTAAGAAAATGAGAAACTAACAATATGCTTTTGTTTTAGCATTTAAAGTCAAAAAATGTACTCGAAAAATAAATATACGTGTTCAAAAAGTAAATATACAAAATCATTTTACTCATACTACCATTATATATCATAGAATTATACTCTGCAACTCCGTCTAAAATGTTAGAAGATCTGAGGGAGGTGTTTCGCTTTAAGTTGTCAGCTATGATATTCACATTTTTTTTTTTTTTCAGAATTCGTTCGCTAATAGCTTTTGAATACAAGAATTCTCTTCTCTGTCTAGCCTGTTTTCTTAACATTTTAAATTAATTCTTTGGATTGTTACCACGTGAATTTATAACTGAATATTGGAGATATCAGTTGATCGATATTTTCAGAGCCACATAATTCAAATAACCATTTAAAAGTAACTAGCGACTATAGCCAAAGGGAAGTTATCTAGTTTCACAACTCACATGGAGATAATCAAAATTTGAAAATAGAACAAAATGCTATTAAATGAATATAAAAAACTTATATGTATTAAGGCCATTAAAATGACACGTATTCTACATATTTTTTTAGCTTCGAGCAACCAGAAAATGTGACTGCAATATGACGGCAAACATAATGTGCCTGTATGCAAAACCTTAGCTTCCTGTAAAAGTTGTAAAAACTCAACGTTTTATCTTTCGGATAGCGCATATACAAACGTTGTTAGGCTTTGCTCAGTAGTTCATACATATTATGTGTACATACATACATTACTACTTATAGATTATTACTTCAATATTTTCAAATCGAAAATATCATTGCAGTCCACTAATCAAAATATTAAGTTTCTTTCAAACATGTCGGACATTATTGGGCTATAAGAGCATTTAGTGGGTTAATAAGTTCATATCTATTAATATGGGCCTGGATTCACTAAATTATCCCCTAAATGAGGGTCAGAAAGGACTATTTGTCAGTCACTCAACAATTCACATAATGCAATATTAACAAACTACTGAATCGCTTATATTACACACACACCTAACACCTTCAAGCATTGGTATTTTCATATTCTTTCCAAAAATGATTATGAAATGTATAATTTACTCTAGAGCGAGCAAACTTAAATTTTTGCGCACTGATTTTGCAGTCACATACACATATGTATTTGCTTAAAAATACAAATAATCGAATTCTGTCTTTGTTTTACGTGCCTAATATATGTATGGTTAGTATCATAGCTCGCAAAAAACTGTCGACCGTTTTTGCATACTCTCTCGCTCTGAGTAAGAGATCCTTGCTTTTTTCATTTATGTTTTCTGTTGAGCTCTTTTTGTTGAGCTCTTTGAGCTCTCTTTCAATGAGCAGTGCGTAAAGAGCGAAAAAAGAAACGCTCACGCAACCGGTCTTGACATTTATTTTTGTTGTGAAAAAGAAATAATTTTCTATTTAGAAATTCCATATTCCAATTATATATATATATATATATATATATATATATATATATATATATATATATATATATATATATATATATATATATAAAATATATATATATATATATATATATATATATATATATATATATATATATATATATATATATCACTCACTTCACTATCGAAATTAATATATTTCGACTGCAAAACAGGCGCTTAACGATTTGCTTGCCTATGCGTGTGAATGTATACCAATACATACGCAAAAGACTATTTGCTTTACTGAACACGACGAAACGGGCTTGGAACAACCAGAAGAAAACAGAAAGAAAAATTAACGGTTTCGCTCCGAGCTCGAGCGAGCTCATCTAAGAACCGATAGATCGGTTGCTCGCTGAGTTTTTTTTTTCGTAAAGAGTCACTTATTTGCAGAATTCGAGAAACGGTCGACAGTTATATGCGAGTTATGGTTGGTATTAATAATAAAGTGTAAAATTAGTCATATTGTTAAAAAAAGTTACTACCCTGACTACGGAATCTTTAACGATAAACGATAACATTAAAATAATGACCATTTGTGACTAACTTCCGCTTGTCTGGAATACTTCCTTTCGCTTTGATCTGCCCTGTGGAAGGTACGTACTTTTATTTCTTGAAGTTATCCCAGAACATCAGATGAATTATTGCATTTAAATATTATTTAATTATATAGATTAACTACGGACTCGTTTATTAGTAAATTTATATATTTCTAGACATATCTATAATCTTTTTTCTAATAATTTTAGATTCAACATGGGTCGTCGGCCAGCTAGATGGTATGTCATGTGAAACATTCCGTCATTCCCTTTATATATACTTAAGTTAATATTTGACTTTCAGTTACCGATACTGCAAAAACAAGCCCTATCCGAAGTCGCGATTTTGTCGTGGTGTACCCGACCCCAAAATTCGCATCTTTGATTTAGGCAGGAAAAAGGCAACTGTTGAAGACTTTCCTCTATGTGTACATTTGGTATCCGATGAGTATGAGCAATTGAGTAGCGAAGCTCTGGAAGCTGGACGCATTTGCTGTAACAAGTACTTGGTAAAGTTTTGTGGAAAAGATCAATTTCATATCCGAATGCGCCTGCATCCGTTCCACGTCATTCGTATCAACAAAATGTTGTCGTGCGCTGGAGCTGATAGGTCAGTTTATCTGTTATATATTTGTATTTTCCCATAATTCCACAATTGAGTCAAAATATTTAGATGTATCCATATAACCTGTAAATATGTGAATCTTATTTAGGCTGCAAACTGGTATGAGAGGTGCATTTGGCAAACCGCAGGGAACTGTTGCACGTGTTAGAATTGGTCAACCGATTATGTCTGTGCGTTCCAGCGACAGGTACAAAGCACAAGTTGTAGAAGCTCTGCGTCGTGCTAAGTTTAAGTTCCCCGGTCGCCAAAAGGTGAGAAATAAATGTTATTGTAATAACTCCTGATATTCATTTAAATTTACTTCTAATAGATTTACGTATCTAAGAAGTGGGGCTTTACCAAATATGATCGGGAACGTTATGAAGAGCTCCGTGATGATAATCGCTTTGAGCAGGATGGATGCAATGTTAAATATCGGCCAGAACATGGCCCGATTTCAGCTTGGGAAAAGGCCCAGCGTGATCTTTATGCTTAAAATTAACTCCATTTGATAAATAAATTGATGGATCATTGTCCCCACGGCATACAGATACACAAGTGTGTTGCATGTACCCACATGTTTATTTTTATCCTTGCAAACAAAATTTTACATTATTAGTAAAAGAATGTACATTTTATCACGGGATTGCGTAAAGCAAATGTGAATGGTTCATTTTATTACTATCCATACAACGCATAAAACTTGTGCATTCTGCCAGCTTTTAATATGGGACCTCAAAGTCAGAGCGGAAAAGTTTGTGCTACATGTCTTATCTCTTAGCCTGTTTGTCTGAAATCGCAAAGCAAGAAATGTCTACGGCCCGCAGCGCTGATGTAGGCATTTCTCATTTTCGTCGCTGGAACCTAAAACCAGTCGGTTCATGTGGGAGTGAATTATCAAATTTTTAGCGGGTAAAACGGTTCTGAGTTGTCCCGTTTATGTGTTGTATGGTTAGTGGTTTAGCGCAGTGACGGTGAAAGAAATACTCGGGAAGTTTTAAATTAAAATAAAAGGGGCTGACAGCTCAAACACAATTGCAACGGATGTGCTTTAAATATGTGTGCAGTTAGTCAAGAAACACTACACATTGCAAAAAAAAATTTTTTAAACTTGAAATGCTAAAATAAAAGCTTTTAGTTTAAAATTTTGAAATTAGTTTAATGATCAATTTTAAGTTGAATTGGCAAAAATAATATAAACAAGAAAAACTGAGATGACTCATTTTGTATGTTCTTAAGAAACTTTACACATTGCGCTTTTCAATTCAGTTTTACACTAGTTCTTAGAAACGACGGCTTTTCCGAAATCTTAGCTTTATGCGTCTCTTAATACATGTTTCTTTTTGCATATCTTTCAATTTTGATATGAAATTTAGCTGGGCACTCATCTAAAATTGAAATACTTTAATGTTTTAAATGCCTGGCAAACGATAATGCTATGATGCCCAATTGTTTTATTATAATTACAGGTTATCCAAATCCGTTACAGGCTTATTTTAAGTCATCTGTAACTCGGAAGAAATGGGTGTAAGAGGGATTGAAAGGAAGATATAGAGATGAAAAGACCTCTTAATTAGGCGCAAGATTTACCAAAATCCTCAATTACAGGACGTTCAGTTACCTATGACCATAAGGAAGAATCTGAGTTGGATGTGTCGCTTGAAAAAGTACGCTCAGCCATCCTCCAGCATAGGTACTCTAATAGTTGCACACACGGTGCAATTATAACACCATATAAGGGCTTTTCTACATTTTCCAATGAAATCAACTGTTTTGACGTACTTTTTCAAGTGACACATGCAAGTCACATTCGTATTCTTCATACTTCTTTTATTTTTATACCCTGAACCCATTGAAAACGGGAATTCAGGGTATGTTTTTGTTGAAATGTGAATGTATGTAACAGGCAGAAGAAGGCGTGGCAGACCCCATAAAGTATGTGTATTCTTGATCAGGGTGACAAGCCGAGTTGATATAGCCATTTCCGTCTGTCCGTATGTATGAACGCGTCGATCTCAGAACCTATAATAGTTAGAGACTTCAAATTTTTTATGTAGGTCCGTGAATACCACGAAAATATCGAGTTTGTTAAAAAAAGTCGATAACTATTTTAGTTTTAATGTTATCGATTAAAAACATTATCGAATCTTAGTTATAAAATTATATCTCCCACTTCTTTATAGCTAGAGTGCCCAATTTTTTTTTGTAAGTTTTATACTTATTTTATGTAATTTTGAATTTTGTTAAATTTTGGATACCGGCTCCAAATTTCCCCAAATATTTAAATTGAGATTAGTTGCACTCAAAGCCAGTCAATGAATGGGCTTACATTTTTAAAAATTGGAAAAAATGTAATAAAATATGTTGAACATAAGCGGAAAATTTCATTCAAATCCATTAATTCGCGCAGATGTTATTAAACAAAACATTTGGCCAATCGGCCAAACACTTGACCAGCAGCGCAAAGCAAACTTTCCTATACATGTTCACACATACACACACACACATTAAACTGCGTGCATCTAGAAAATTCTAAAACCCGCAAGTTTTAGTGTACATATTTCCAATAGATGGCGCTATGATTTGCTAATTATCAGCTGTTCAATAAATCGAAACATGGATGGCGCTATTCTATCGAACCATAGATGGCGCTATTAGCTAAAAAATCAGAGCTCGCAAATAACAGTTGAGCATTTTGCGTGGTCTTCGAATAACAGTTTTCACTGAGTATTTGACGAAAATGCTCGCGAGTGAGCGAAAACAAAGGGTCTTCGCTCAGTTCGCTCGCGCTCGGACTACAACCGTTTTTTTTCGTTTCTCATTTGTTTCAGTCAGACCGCGAGCGAACGCTTGAGTAAAATTAAGAAAAAGGTCTTTGGGCGACTGATGCATGTTCATGTGCGATGCAAACGCACTTTGTGTATGGTATTAATCAAAGTACGCAAAATATTCTTGCGTCGCAAGTTTGTATCTTACATTTACTAAATATTTAATTTTTTAATGATATCAAGCTTAAATTGCCACATTTAAATGCGCTTGCAGAGGTAGAAACTCATTTTTAGCCCTAGATTTCATTCTAAATGAACGGCGAAGTTCAATAAGCGCAGACAATTTAAATGTATAATTAGTTATTTAATTTAACAATGTGCAGTATAAGTTTAGTACTATTTAAATAACATCTTAATACCAAAAAAAATCATATTTTTCCAACAAGGCAAATTATTGTAAGAGTGTCAAAAGACCTTTTGCATTGACTTTTTCGGTCATTTGCTCACTTGCTGAGGCTCAGCTCGCGAACAAAAAATTTTCCGCTCACGAACAGATGTTCAGCAATAACGATCGACGCAAAAAACCCAAAAAACAACCCTCATGCGAAGACCGATTCAGACAAGAAAAAATCGCTCTTGCTCAGAGCGAGAGCGGAATATTTTCTTTTTTTCGCTCCTGCTCTGACTTTGAGCGTGACGAAAAAACGCTCAACTGTTATTTGCAAGCTCTATAAAAAATTGAAAATGAATTGAATTTAGTTTTCTGTGCGTTTATACGAAATGCTAATTATGCAGTATTTTGAAAAAACGCAGATAGCGCGGGGTTTAGGGTATCTCCTAGTCGGGACCCCCGACTAGAGTTTTCTTACTTGTTGCTTCTAAAGTCAAAATATGCAATTTTTTGCAGTGTGTAAACTGTTTCTTGACAAACTATATATGTATGTATGTATATATGATATACATACGTACACTTTTATTACGCTGCGTATATAATGTACAATACCGTCTCCTAATTTATTAGAGCCTTTCACACCTTGTTCCGACTCCTTAGCAATTCCACCTTCTTGTAGTTCGTCAGGGACATCAGTGTACTGTGGTTTCGCTTTTATGGAAGTTCGGCCAAAAATTATTTTTATGCCATTAGAGGGCTGAAAGGTTTACCAAGTTCCTTTAATAGTGTTTGTAGTTGAAAAAATCCGTAAACCAATGAAACCCTGCAGTGGTTAGTTCGGTTATAAACATTCAAGATTCTATTCTGATTATCACCCCTATATTAAAATCTGATCCGTCTGTTGCTCAAATAATGAACAATATTCCGGCCACTTCATCTACACCTACCATACCTACTTTATCTAACGTTTCTCCTCGAAAGCAAGTACGACATGTGTGGCTGTATCTGCGTATATTTCTAGTAAGCCTGTCTTTATATCGAAGTTCAATTTTGCGACTCCTCGTGAAAATGCTTCATTCAAAATCAATGTGGCTGCTGAATTTTTCACAACAATCTGTGACCCCAAATTTTTGTCCCCTCAGTTGTGCATGAATTCAAGAGTCGAAATAGGCTCAGAAGACATTTTCAAGAATTTTCAGTGTTCGTTTTGATATAATTGCCCTGACTGAAAAGTGGTTAAGCTCGAGATTCTCTCGAATGCTTTCACTACAGACATGATTGACTGACTCATAGAGAGGTGGCGGTGTCTTATTAGGTGTTAAATCTAATATCACATCTGACACTTTTTTTTTTTCGACTCATGTCGAAATTGTTAAATTAACTTTAAATCTAGCTCCCTCTTTATTACATGCTCACATCCCCCGATTTCTGATGTTCATGTTTATGTACATATAACTTGCATTGAAAAATTTTATAAACATGTAAAGGATAATGATTTCTTTCTCGTGTTAGGTGATTATAAAATACCTAACATTTCTTGGATCTCTAATCCTAGTTCAAATTCCCTGAATGCTTGATAATTTTTTATACCCTGAACCCATTGAAAATTGGAAATCAGGGTATAATGTTTTTGTTGAAATGTATGTAAAAGGCAGAAGGAGGCGTGGCAGACTTCATAAAGTATATATATTCTTGATCAGGGAGACAATCCGAGTTCATTTAGCCCTTTCTGTCTGTCCTTCTGTCCGTCTGTCTGTCCGTATGTATGAACGCGTCGATCTCAGAACCTACAATAGTTAGAGACTGCAAATGTAGGTTCCTGTATTGGGCGCGCATATCAAGTTTGTTACAAAAATTCGATAACTGTTATCGTTTTAATGTTATCGATTAAAAACGAAAACTTAAATTCAGTTATAAAATTCTATCTAATTCATCTTTATAGCTAAAGTCTTCAAATTTTGCACGCACACGCGAAAGTCGCGGCATCAGCTGTGATTTGGCTGCTATTTGTATGCCAAAGTTATGAGATGTTAAATGTTTAATAACTTTTTTCTAGACGAACAATTTTAATCAAACTTGTTGGGCGTCATCATGTCATCCATATGTGTTTATGTGCCAAAGCACAAGTACTTGAAATACGTGTTTTACCAATTTGAGGCGAAGGGGGCGTGGCATCTAAAATTTAACAAAAATCGAAATTGCAGAAGGCTCAACATTTGCAAAGTTTGAAGACTCTAGCTATAAAGATGAATTAAATAGAATTTTTATAACTAGATGAAAATATTTGTTTTTAATCGATAACATTAAAACGATGACAGTTATCGATTATTTGAATCAAACTCAATAATTTGTACATGAATCTCAAAAAAAAATTAATTGAAGTCTCTAGCTCTTATGTCTTCTGAGATCGACGCGTTCAAACATACGGACAGACTGACCGGCGGACAGGGCTAAATCGACTCGGCGACTCGACTCGATCTCGTCGATCGGCAAAACAACTCTGCGCACCGCGGCGAAGAGAGAGAGAGAGCGCCGTGGTAGAAAGGTTGTGTTGCCGATCAATGGCAAGCGACTCGAAAAAGCAGGAAGGAAGCGTGCCTGGTGTACAATGTTTGGTAGTGTGCAGGTGGAAGTACGCGGAAGACACAGGAGTCAAAAGAGAAGTAGGGAAAATACGAGGATCCTGAAGAACAGTGAGTATATTGAGAAATGGAAAATGAATTAATAAAAATAAAATGAAATGAAATGACGTCTTGCGTCTTTGCTTTGCGTGCGTCTGTGTGTGTGTATGTGTTGCTCTCTACATATGTACATATAAAACAAGAAAACTCTAGTCGGGGGTCCCGACTAGGAGATACCCTAAACCCCGCGCTATCTGCGTTTTTTAAAATACTGTAGGAAATCAATTTGTTTTGCGTTGCTAGTTACGTGTTTGGCCAATTGACCAAATGTTTTGTTTAATAACTTCTGCGTATGTATGAACGCGTCGTTCTCAGAACCTATAAGAGCTAGAGACTTGAAATTTTTTATGTAGGTCCGTGAATAGAACAAAAAGATCGAAACAAATGAGAAACGAAAAAAACGGTTGTAGTCCGAGCGCGAGCGAACTGAGCAAAGACCCGTTGTTTTCGCTCGCTCGCGAGCATTTTCGTCAAATACTCAGTGAAAACTGTTATTCGAAAACCACGCAAAATGCTCAATTGTTATTTGCGAGTTCTGAAATAAAGAACGCCTTAACTGTATATTTATATTGTGTATATATATATATATATATATATATATATATATATATATATATATATATATATATATATATATATATATATATATATATATATATACCCAATCATGACGGTGGATAAATTTGTTGTTATGCCTTCACAACAAATTCATCCACCGTCATGATTGGGTACTTTGATGCATATTTTTAAGAAAAAATGAAAGCAAGGATTTGATTAGAGGAAAAGAGAGCTCAGAAGAAAAAACGTGATATAATTTATTATAATTCGCACATAATACATGAAATACCGAGAAATTAAGTTTCATGAACAAGAAGGACAAATTAATATTACCTACAATCACACCAGCGAAACATAAAGGAGTTTGGTTACAAAAGGATCATTGCACTCTTTTGCCCAACGTTGAATGAAGCCAAGAACACTTTTGGCTTCATTTATAATGGTTGAGACATGTTTGTAGTAGGGCGGACTGGCCTGAATAAGAAATTGGCGGCTGCCAATGTCTTCACACTCTGGGGGGTGCAACAAGTTGCACAAGTTGCACAACAAGTTGACCACACTAGCCATATGATAGGATAGGGAACGGCAGTGTTCTGGTGCACCTAGACGCCGCAGGAGCCGGACATTACCCAACCGAACAGCGTGCTTTGGGCGGCGGGTGTACCGTGGTGGGCAGGCACACAACGCGGTTGGATGACCTCAGGATAGAGGTCTGCACCCAGAACCACGGAGATAAGCCCAGGCCGGTAGAAGGTCGGATCCGCCAGGACGAGTGTGTAGAACTTCGCTTGCACCGTCTCAGGAACCTCCCGGTTAGGCGTGCGGATGCACAGATCGGGCTCCACCTTGAGCATGAGCGCCTTCCGAAGAGCCCAGTCGCGCTTGGACTCAATTACAGCCGAGCAAGCTTTGTCGTCCCCGACCCGAGTCATAGCCAGTCCGAGAGCCTTGGCAAACGAGCCATTGATTAGGCTCACGGGGGCGCACTCGTTCAGCAGCACTCGGGTCTCAAATTGCTTCGTCCCGTCACCGATCCGGATCATTGCGGTGGGCATCAGCGTCGTCGTCCTGGATTGAAGGAGTGACGCTAGTGTGGGCGCCTGCGATGCTGTGACTGCCGCCGGGCGATCGGAGGATTCAACCGATCGCCGCCTAGGAGATCTGGGACGGCGGTGATCACAGTGTGAAACTGACAGATCCGCGCCGAGCAGGTCGATCTGCCATGTGGAGAAGTGTGTGGTGGGATTGACCACACCGACGACATCCCTCCGAGCTTCGGCAAGCCCCTCCCGAATTCTCGTGGGCTAAGCAGTTCGGTTGACGAGCACCGCTCTCAGGCGTTTCTCAGCGCTCAGGTTGAGGAACCGCCGGCACTCACGGAGTGCGTGAACTCCGCGCCATACTCGACACCGGTAAGAATCTACCCCGCGGTGGCGGAGTTTATTTGGTCGAGCGATCGAGGACCGAGTCGGAGCCATATTGCTGCGGAAAAGGGTGGTTGGCTGAAATCAGACAGTAAGCAGAAATGGATTAGTTGGTGTGGGGGGCTCGAAAGAGCGGAAACTGGAACGAGGACATTTAAACAGCACATAAAGGGATCCGGAGGGGGTTAGTGCTCCGTCGGGGCTACCTCAGGCTCACTCTGCAGCACAATGAGCTTCGTCACAGGTCGTTGGATGGTCCCACGCGAGGTTTGAACATCGACGACGCGAACCAAGCCGTCGACGCCTGAGTGCGCGCACTCCACTCGTCCTAAGCGCCATTCGGTAGGTGGCAGGTTGTCCTCTGAAATGATCCATCTGAAGGCAGCGAGTTGGCGTTTTCCATTTATTTCGCTTGAGGAGCTCCTTCAAGTATTCGTCCTTCCAGCGGCGGCAAAAGCTGTGATGGATTGCCTTCAAACGCTGCCACCGATTGATCAAGGACATGGGCTCGGCATGGATCTCAGGCTCTGCAATAGATACGAGGGGGCCTCCGACCAGGAAGTGCCCGGGGCTCAATGCTAAGAGGTCTGTTGGATCCTCACTCATAGGACAGAGCAGAGTGGACAATTCCTCGAACGTGTACTTGATGGTAGACGTGGCCTTGTAGAATAAGGCCTTAAAGCTCTTGACTCCCGCCTCCCATAACCCGCCTATGTGGGGAGCGCTGGGGGGAATGAAATGCCAAGACAGGATATGCTGAGGAAAAGTCTGCACGACGCATTGCTTGGTAGCAGCTAGAAAGTCTCTTTCTAGCGCCTTGGATGCTCCAACGAAGGTTTTTCCGTTATCGGAATAGATGAGCTGTGGGCATCGTCTTCTGGCCACAAACCGTAAGAAAGCCGCCAGAAACTTCTCCGTAGTGAGATTGGATGTCGCCTCCAAGTGAATCGCCCTAGTGCTGAAACACACGAAGACGGAGACGTACCCCTTGGTGATGAGACAAGCTCGCCCGGTATAATTTTGATTTCGAAAGGTCCTGCGAAATCGATTCCGGTGTGCGTAAAGGGTCTGGAAAATGTGATTCGCTCTCGAGAAAGGTCTCCCATCATTTGCGTCTGTTGACGGCGCCGGAAAATGACGCAAGTCCTGCATCCCTGCAAATAGGCTTTGATCAAGTTCTTGATCCTCGGAATCCAGACTTCGTACGCAAATAGCGCACCATCGGCTGGCTACCACCGTGCAGCCGTGCCACCGTGATTCGATGTGCGAATTGGACCAGCAAACGCGTGAAATGGGCGTCGTATGGGAGCAGGGACTCTGCCGCTCGTAGTCGCCCGCATGAGCGAAGGATACCGTATTGATCGAGATAGGTGTTTAAGTTTAACAAGGAGCCTGAAGGCGGAAAAGTCCGTTTTTCGGAGAGTGCTCGGACTTCTGCTTTAGCGTACTTCTGCTTCTGAGCGAGCCGTACAAGAACCTGTTCTGAAGAAAGCAACTCGTCCTTGCTGAGTTGCACCGTGGAAGGCCTCGCAGCCTTTGGGGCGACGAGCCGCCGGACATATGCGGTGACCCTTAAGGCCCGCCCGTAGTCTGAAAACCGGCCGCTGTAGTCGTCTTTAGGCGTGGATGTGACGGTGTGACAGTAGACCCGCTGCTCCAGTTGCGTGTCCGGGATATCGCAAAGAGAAGCTGGCCAACAACCGGGGGTTTGCCGGAGCCATTCCGGTCCATGCCACCATAGCATACTGACCGCCAAGTCTTCAGCGGAGACGCCTCGACTCGCAAGATCCGATGGATTATCCTCGGACCGAACATGAGACTAACTGTGGCCGCTCGTACTCTGGGAGATGCTGGACACGCGGTTTGTCACGAATGTAGCCCAGCTGCATGGAGGCTTATTAAGCCAGGCCAACACAATGGTGGAATCAGTCCAGAATTGAGAAGAGGTCGGCTGTATTGGGAGCTCCGGAATCACTGCCGCATACAAGTCGGCTAACAACACCGCGCCGCAGAGCTCCAGTCGTGGCAACAAAACAGTTTTGACTGGGACCACTCTCGTTTTAGCGGTCAAGAGATGGACACTCACATGGTCCTGGAAGAGCATGGAGTATCTTCTTTTTATTAGAAGTCCATTTCCTCAGCGGGAATCCAGCCGAGAGCAGCGCAGCGTTGAACTCCTGGATAGCGTCGTGGGCGTCCTCTTTATTGTGGGCCCCGGCGAGGACATCGTCTACGTACATGTAGTGACGAAGGATCTCACTTGCCTTTGGATGCAGGTGTTGCACGTCGTGTGCTAGCTGGAGCAGGACTCTTATGGCTAGAAAGGGTGCGCAATTGACGCCGAAAGTGACCGTTTGAAGCTCGTAGTCCTGCAGATTTCCGCTGCGATCTCGGTAGAGAATACGCTGGAACGGGGTGTGCTTGGGGTTAACAAGAATCTGTCGATACATCTGCGAAATGTCAGCGTTAAAGACGAATTGGAAGAAGCGCCATTTGAGTATCTGCAATGTGAGGTCGGCTTGAAGAGTAGGGCCGGTATGCAAGACATCATTTAAGCTGACTCCTTTAGTGGAAGGACTAGAGGCGTTAAAGACGACGCGGACTTTGGTGGTAGTACTGTCAGGTTTGAAGACAGCATGATGAGGGAGGAAGAAATGATTCCCGTCCGTGGGTGGAGCCACCCGAATCATGTGGCCCAAATCGACGTATTCCTGCAACACAGCATCATAACGGGCTTTTATAGGCGGGTTCCTTTGCAGACGCGCCTCATTCCTCAGAAATTGAGTTAAGCGATAGGTCTGGAGTGAGCCAAGTCTTCACTATTCGGATCTTTGAATAATAGAGAAACTACATATCGACCATTCTTCCTCCTTCTGGTCGTCTCCTGGAAAACTTCTTCACAAAGGACGTCTGCTCCTTTCGGCTTTGCCGGAAGATCTTCCACCTCCCAAAACTTGGTGAGCAGTGCATCAAGTTTCACCTCACCCTCCCGATCGAGCAATGAGTGCTTGGCGAGGCCTTGGTGAATTGGCTAGTATTGGCCCGCGGAACACCCAACCAAAAATGGTCTCCAGACCGGCGAACTCACCACCCATGTCCTTTTTGTTCCGTTCCCCAAGAATATGCGGGAAGAGATCCACCCCAATCATCATCTCAAATGGAGCTGACCTATTGTAGAGCGGGTCAGCCAGTGGACGGTCTAAGCACTGGTATTGCACCTTGTCTGGGAAAGGACACGCTGGGATCGCCCCTGTCAGCTTGGGGACGACTAAGGCCAGAGCCTCCACCTGAATTTTCCTGTTAGCAGGGGCGGACAGTCTCAGAAGACACTCCTTTTTTTTTACTACCCCCGTCGCTTTGTTTCATGCCAGAAACTGCTGCGTTGGTATGACGGAACGGAGGCTGGACCAAATTGAAAACCCTCTCGGACAGGAAGGTGGAGTCGGCTCCGGAATCGATCAATGCTCGGACATGAAATTCTTAAGCCCGATGGTTGAGCGTTACGATCGCGGTGCCTAGGAGACCCCGACCTGGAGTGGCCGCAAAGTAGCTTTGCGCATTCGTGGGTGGGTTAGCCGATGGACATTCGTGCGAGTTGGATGGCTGAGACATTGAATTCAAGGTGGCGGACTCATTGCCGGAGTGCAACAGGGTGTGATGGCGCTCCTTGCAGATATGGCAATTATGCGCACTGGAGAAGTCCGAGCTTGATGACCCCGAGCGAAGCAGTTCAAGCACAAACTCTGAAGCCTTATTATATCGGCTCTCTTTGTGACGGACATGTCAAGAAAATTGGGGCAGACACGGATCGGATGATTCTCTTTGTTACAAAGCCTACCGGATGCCGTTTTAACATGAGTCTTCGTTGGGTATGCCTGGACTCTCACGGTGGCGGCGGGCTTTCGGGACACAGACGGTACGACCTGAGCGCCTGGAATCGACTTATGATCCTCAGTTGCCTCAAGCACGCGATAACGATCCGATGTAACTGGAGTCTTATTCGGGACGGATTGCTCCCACAACAGGATAGTTGATTTGGGTAGCTTGCTCGTACAGATTGCTATAAGAAGAATATCCCAATTCTCTGTACTAGCTCCCGAGCGCTCTAAGGCAGTCAAGCATCCTTGAAAAGCCGCCTGCAACTCGCGCAAAGACTTGCCTGATTCCTGCGCAACCATGGAATTTGGAGCAGTTGTTTGGGGTATTCTAAATTCAATAAAGTGCACTCGAGACCTGCAGATTTTAACTGCAGGTAAACCTATGTACATGTGTAAATGCCTATCAATAAATGCTTAACTTGGTTATTTGTACATACATATATATTGTCAAAATAATTAGACATTGACCTCTGTCTGCTCTCGAATTTGACGAACATAGAGTCAAAACGGAGCCGGAGAGTTCAGCCTCTGTGTAAAGAAAGAAAAGAAAATAAACCGTTTCACACAGCCTTGCCGCCTTTTGTATTCAAATCGATCTCTTAAACTCTTCGCTAGTTGCCTATTATTGGTCGCACAATCGTTGTTGTGTGCGCTCTCGCTTGCGAAGACAGAGCGCTGATACATTGTCATTGTTGTTGATGTCTGCTCTTCGTCGTCGTTGCGCTTTCGCTGTGCGCTTCAAACTTGTAGAGTGCATGCTCGGCACTCACCAGCTTTTGTTGTGCGCTGTTGTGAAGTTCGGCTGTGCATTTGCGCTCCCCGTTGCGCTCTCGTTGGGCGCATCAAACTTGTATGAGTGCATGCTCAGCACTCACTAGCTTTTGTTGTCCGCTGTTGTGAAGTTCGGCTGTGCATTTGTGCCCCAACTTGCGTGATGCGTTGTGCGCATCGAACGTGTATGAGTGCAGGTTCGACACTCATGATCAAACAGTGGGTGGTTGTGTTAGCTGAATAACTTACAGGTATCTGTTACAATCGTTAGTAGCAGCCCATTTACAACTAGCTAACGTATAACACATAGAGCATCGACCGAACGCAGTGGATATTATTCTGCAATCCCTTAGCTTGCATTATAATTCGGGTTTAATTGAAATTGGTTTCAATTGAATAACATTTTGAGAATCATGACTGGCAAGCGAGGAAAGAATCGGTCTATGGACGAGTCATCAACAGCGCGGATTGAAAGCCTGCTGAATGCTTATAAAAACGTTACAAACGACATACGCGTATCAACAAATCGTTAAAAGACTACACAATATCGGTAGAGCCCTTTGAAATCGAATGTCGACTAGAAATATTAAACCGATGTATAAAAAACGCGTTTAAAATACAGCAAGAACTGGACAACATTAATTCAGATTTAGTCCGTCGATCATCATTAGAGGAGTTGTGTGTCACAACCAAAGCCCTACTAATGAAGTGAGGCAGTGTCAGTCAACCAAAACCGGAAAGTCATGCCAATTCGACCATGATTAGCTCCGTGTCACATACTAGAAATCTACCTCACATTAAATTACCAAAATTTAGTGGAGAGTACCCCGAATACAAGAACTTTATAGGTCTGTTCGAGAACTTAGTTGACAATGATCCAGCTCTGTCAAACATAGAAAAGTTTAATCATTTGTTGTCGTGCCTAGATCGAGAAGCACTGGGTACTGTTAAGGCTTATCAGGTAACAGACGATAATTACCCGAAAACTTTAAAGGCTTTAAAAACAGTGTATGACAACCAATGTCTCATATTTTTTAATAACATCTCCAAGCTGTTCGAACTACCCAGTATGCCTGCACCGTCCGCAGCATCTTTGCGCAAGATGATTGATTCAGTGAGTGCCATTTATGAATCGCTGTTATCGCTAGGCTCTGATAAACAGATTTCCAATGCCATGTTAATACATTTAGTAATGAGCAAGGTAGACACTGGCACACGCTCAAGATGGGAAGAGAACTGGGGCTACAACAAACTTCCATTGTGGAATGATTGTGATGTTGCATTAAATAGACGCTATCAGCATTTGACTGCTGAAGAAGTCTCTTCTGCATGCGGCGTAGGTCGTAAGACACCTCATGACAGTGGAAAAAGAGGTGTAAAAACGTCATTAGGCGTTGCTCTTCCAAGTCAGCTCCAAGTCAATAAGTGTGTTTTTTGCAAATCTGATGATCACTATGTCCAGTCTTGTTCATCATTCGCAGCAATACCTTGCCAGAATCGATTTAAATTCGCAAAGAGTTATCCTCTTTGTATAAACTGCTTGCGAATAGGACATTCGGTAGCCGCTTGTAAATCAGGTCACTGTCGTGTTTGCTCTAAGCCCCATCATTCAATGCTACACAGATACACTTCGGAGACTCCCAGTAGCTCCGAGGCCCATTGCGTCACAGTTTTCGGCTGTGAACCACGCAAGTAGCGCCTCTGACCAAGTTCTCCTGGCTACTGCCAGAACAACAGCTGTGCGAGAAGTCCTTTATAGAGACTATTCGCCAAACCACCTCGGGTCGGCTGAGAGTGTCGTTGCCATTTAAATCTAGTCCGAACAGTTTAGGTATGCCATATGACATAGCCAAACGACGGTTCATGGCTCTGGAGAGAAGAATGTGCAAAGAAGATTACATTCGGCCTATGTACATTGACTTCATGGCCTTGGGTCATATGAGTCCGACAGATAATCACATTCCGAGAGAACCGCATTACTTCATTCCGTATCAATGCGTGCTAAGACCGCACAGCTCGTCAACGAAGCTCCGGGTAGTGTTCAATGCCTCTAGCAAATCGTCTTCGCAGTTGTCGCTGAATGATCTACTCATGGTGGGTCCGACCATTCATCCTCAGTTATGGGAAACGTTGCTACGTTTTCGACTTCGCCCTTGGGCTGCAACCGCAGACATAGCAAAAATGTACCGTCAAATAGAATTAGACGAGTCCCAGCGCAACTTTCAACTTGTTGTGTGGAGAGAAAAGCTCACTGACCCGTTACAAATTTTTCGCTTAAATACAGTAACGTATGGGACAGCTGCTGCGCCATTTTTGGCAGTTCGATGCCTAAAATATCTGAGCGAATTACACTCTTCCACTCACCCAGCTGCAGCTCGGTCCATAACTCACGACTTTTATGTCGATGATTTGTTGACAGGATCAGACAGCGCTGAGGAGTTATGCTTGTTGCATCGCGATTTAATCGCAATTCTTCAAGGGTTTGGCTTCCATCTTACAGAATGGTCGTCCAACTGTAAGAAACTTGCAGCTCAATCAGCAGAGGACAACATTGTCATTGGTCATCACGAAGACACAAAGACCTTGGGATTAATTTGGAATCCGAAGGCTGGCGTGTTCAGATACACAATGGAATCTACAAGAGATTCGAATCCTACCAAGCGGTCCGTTCTATCGTTTGTGGCACGATTATACGATCCCTTAGGTTTGCTAAGTCCGATTTTAACTCGTACAAAGGTCCTGATACAGGAAATGTGGTTAAATAAGCTTGGATGGGATGGCCAACTACCTGCCAAAATGATACAAGAGTTGGAAGCAGTGACCAACTGTTTTTCAGAGTTAAGTGCTTTGTGCACTCCTCGTTACGTAGGCACGCTTAAAGCAAGAGGCTGTGAAGTCCATGGCTTTGCTGATGCGTCAACAAGAACCTACGGCTGTTGTCTATACGTACGAAAGCAAACAGTTGAGGGTATCACTATCAGGTTGCTAACCGCCAAGTCCCAAGTAGCCCCACTGAAAACGAAGTCAGTGCCGCGGCTTGAACTGTGTGCTGTGGAGTTATTAGCTACCTTGTGGGACGCGGTAAAGAAATTACTTTACTGTCCATTAGACAAAGTTGTTTTTTGGTCAGACTCCGAAGTTGTTCTTCATTGGCTGGTAATGCACTCATCAAATTTGAACACATTTGTTGCCAATTGAGTAGCAACCATTCAGGAGTTGACAGCCAATGTCTCCTGGCGTCATGTCCCAACAAAAGACAGCCCGGCAAACATAGTGTCTTGGGGATGTTCAGTTGAAGAACTTCGATCTTCAATCTGGTTTGGCGGACCATCATTTTTACAACATTCAGAAGAATTGTGGCCAGCAAACCCACATATTAAGCTGTCGAAGGAATTGGAGTCGTTAGAGAGGCGTAGAGCTGCCTTTACTACGGTTGCGGTTGAGGAGATCGTGAATTCCATCACGCCATTAATAGAAGCTATATCATCATTTACAAGGCTGATCCGCATAATCGCTTACATGTTCCGCTTCATCAATGGAAGGAGCGAGAAACATGTATCTTTGATTCCTTCAGCTTCTGAATTAAGTTTCGCCTTTCTTGCAGCAGTATCTGTGATTCAGCATACAGAATTCGCTCAAGAAATTGAAAAATTAAAAAAGTCCACAGTTTTGCAACCGGCTTTTCAAAAACTGGCACCATTCCTGCACTCTCACCAACATGGCAAGCGTGTCTTGTGGTTGGTGCGGGTAGGAGGTCGTTTGATGAAAGCGCCATTAGCGCATAATGCCAAGTTCCCCTTGCTGCTGCCTAAAAAGTGTCGATTTGTCACACTCTATTTAGAGCATTTGCATCACTCGCCAATCCAATGGTCCTGATGGGATTACTTCGGCAACAGATCTGGGTGATCAATGCTCGAGAGGTGTGCAGTGCAGTGGTGAGAAAATGCGTGCATTGTTTTCGATATAAGCCGAAGCTTTTGTCGCAAATAATGGGCAACCTTCCCGCTGATCGTTTACACGGGAACAGACCCTTTGAGATCAGCTGAGTGGACTTTTTTGGTCCAATTTTAGTTTCGTTGGGGATTCGGGGCAAAGCGCCCGTTAAGATGTATATTGCCATATTCGTCCGCTTCACTTCTAAGGCTGTACATATAGAGCTTGTAACCGATCTAACCTCTACCACCTTTCTGATGTGTTCATCTAGGTTTATTGGTCGACGTGGCCTTGTCAGGAAGCTGTACTGCGACAATGCTACCAATTTCGTGGGTGCGGCTCGCAATTTCAGCGCCAATTCATCTGCGATTCAAACATATGCTGCGGAAAGGGGAATAGTTTGTTTCCATTCCCCCACGAGCGCAGCATTTCGGCGACCTGTGGGAAGCAGCGGTGAAGTCGGCGAAAGGCCTGTTGCTCAAGGCAATTGGCAGCGCAGTGCTGCGCCAGGACGAGTTGGCAACGGTGCTCGTCGAGGTGGAGGCCGTTCTCAATTCGCGGCCGATCATCGCTCCCAGCAGCAACCCAAACGACGGCGAGGTGCTCACCCCAGCTCATCTGCTGGTCGGCGCAACGCTCGTGCCGCTGCCACTCGCGTCAACGCAGCAAATCGACGATGTCAGGCTGCCATACTTAAAAAGATGGCAGCTGACATCAAGAATCAAGCAGCGATTCTGGACAAACTGGTCCAGGGACTACCTGCTCAGTCTGCAGCAAAGGAGCAAGTGGACGCGAGAGTCGAGGAACGTGGAAGTCGGCACAGTCGTCCTCGTGGGAGATGACAACGCTCCGCCTCAGCAGTGGATGCTCGGCGTGATGACCGAAGCGATACCCGGCGGAGATGGTAGGGTGCGAGTGGTGGTCATAAAGACCAAATCGGGAACATACAAACGCCCAATTCATCGCATTGCACCCTTGCCTATTACATAGTTTAGTTTAAGTATTAAGTGAAGTTGAAGCCCTGCGGCCTTTCAACGCGGCCGATGTTCAGTCAAGCCCCTTTTGCAAAGAGTTAAAGTTACTCACTTAAGGTGGCTTTCGCAGCCGCTTATTATTAATTTGTATGAGCAGGTGACGGATCCAGCTTCATCTATAATGGACAGGCCAACACTGACCTATTACAATGCCGGAATACGATCAAAAAGGAAAATTAGCATCTTTCCTTTCAACAGACACACGATTGTCCACGCGTCATTTATTACATTCCACATCACTTTCTGTGAAGAAAGCCACAAGGGATGAATTAGTGAAGGTACTGAAAGCTGCCAGGGAAGAACCAGAAAACTTTGCAGTGCGTACAAAATCAATGATCCCTCTTACTCCTGAAAAGCATTAGCATTCATGTTGGAGAATGCTCTAACATCATCTCAGTATTCGGTTGATATTGAAAAATTTAACGCATTTTGAAGCACGAAACAAGCTCTATAAAAACTGTAGAAAATCGAAAAAAAAAAAACTTGAACAATATGGCATGTCTTTGATAGGGCCTTCTATTCAAACAATTTGAACAAAAAAACAAGTAAGAGTGCTCTAGTCGAGACTGCTCGACAAAAAGATCCCCTGAACCCTGCGAAGAACTGGGATTGCTAAGAGCCGCTAACATTCTCCGTTACTTTTATATGTACATATATAGCAAACAATACATACACACACACAGACGCACGCACAAGAATACACACAGACGCACGCACAAGCACACAATCTGCTATCTGTGCATTATGACTCATCAGCTTCGCTGCTGCAGCTGCAAGAGGCCGAAAGTATGAGATATTAAATGTTTAATAACTTTTTGTCTAGACGAACGATTTTGATCTCTAGTACTTGAAATACGTGATTTAGCAATTTGAGGCGATGGGGCAAATTGAGGGCGTGGCATCCAAAATTTAACAAAACCCGAAATTGCAGAAGGCTCAAATAACACTAGATGCAAAATTTTAAGACTCCAACTATAAAGATGAATTAAATAGAATTTTATAACTAAATGAAGATATCGGTTTTTAATCGATAACATTAAAACAATGATAGTCATCGAATATATGAAACAAACTCGATCGAATCGTGATATACACGAACTTTCAAAAAAAATTTGAAGTCTCTAGCTCTTATATCTTCTGAGATCGACGCGTTCAAACATACGGACAGACGGACAGACAGACAGACGGACAGGGCTAAATCGACTCGGCTTCTCTCCCTGATCAAGAATATATATACTTTATGGGGTCTGCCACGCCTCCTTCTGCCTGTTACATACATTTCAACAAAAACATTATACCCTGATTTCCCATTTTCAATGGGCTCAGGGTATAATAAACAAAAAACGTTCAATGAATTTATATATTTTCATTTAAATTAAACAAAACTTCATCAATAGTTTTATTTTCAAAATATTTCTCATAAATATTTTTGTTCCGATTAGACTCAGATATTTATCGAGAAGTTTATAATTTTGGCAACATGTCTCGCTTGACATTGGTTTAAAATAATTTTATCGACCTGCGCGAAAGGCTCTGCATTTTGAACATGTTTTTTTTTGTATGAGCGCGAAGCTGGTCAATTTTCGAATTTAAAGTGCACTTGCAATATTTGCAATGTGCCTTGTCGGGGTCCTTGGGATCCCGACACATTCAATTCTTTAACTCCGATTCCTTCATCTACGAATCGCGAAACTTTTGCTTATAAATTTCTTTTGCCATAATCAAGCTTTGAAAATTATAACACAAATAGCGATATTCGATCAGTCTCATTTCGATTACACATTTATCGCATTGAAGAGAGATTGCTGGAGCAAAAATATCAATTTTCAACCGATGGCATGTAGTTCAAAATAACAAAGTGTATAAGCACTCAGAAATATTTAAAAAGGATGAAAAAAGGCTAAACTTAAACAAGTAAGAGTGCTCTAGTCGAGACTGCTCGACAAAGAGATCCCCTGAACCTTGAGAAGAACTGCGATTCGTAAGAGCCGCTAATATTCTCCGTTACTTTTATATGTATGTACATATGTAGCAAGCAATACATACACACACACAGACGCACGCACAAGAACACACACAGACGCACGCACAAGCACACAATCTGCTAACTGTGCATTATGACTCATCAGCTTCGCTGCTGCTGCTGCAAGACGCCGATAATATGAGATTATAAATGTTTAATAACTTTTTACTATTCAAACGATTTTGATCATTTGTGGTCATGGCATTCATATGTGTGTATGTGCCAAAGAGTCTTTAGTACTTGAAATACGTGATTTAGCAATTTGAGGCGAAGGGGCAATTTGAGGGCGTGGCATCCAAAATTAAACAAAAACCGAAATTGCGTAAAGCTCAAATAACACTTAATGCAAAATTTAAAGACCCTAACTATTAAGATGAATTAAATAATATTTTATAACTAAATGAAGATTTCGGTTTTTAATCGATAACATTAAAACGATGATAGTTATCGATTATTTGAAACAAACTCGATCGAATCGTGATATACACGAACTTCCAAAAAAAATGTGAAGTCTCTAGCTATTGTAAGTTCTGAGATCGACGCGTTCAAACATACGGACAGACGGACGGACGGACAGACGGACAGACAGACGGACAGGGCTAAATCGACTCGGCTTCTCTCCCTGATGGGGTGTGCCACGCCTCCTTCTGCCTGTTACATACATTTCAAGAAAAACATTACACCCTGAATTCCAATTTTCAATGGGTTCTGGGTATAAAAATTAATTATTCACATTACATATGATAATATGACCAAAGACAAAGCCGAAAAATACTTAATTGACTATTTTTGTACAAAGACCATTGTAATATTTATAGACAGGGATGAAGACTTTGAAATCATTCAAAATGCTCATAAAGAAATTATCAATACTAGCCATACTAAAATTCTTCGAAGTCTAGTTGAACTAAAAAATATCAACTCATATGCCGAATTTAAATAACTTATTTTGAAAACTCATGAAAAACTCTTACACCCCGGAATTAAAAAAACAAATAAGCTCCTCTATGAAATGTATTACTCACCAACAGCCAATTACTCACACAAAATATAATAAACGAATGCAGCATTTGCAACTTAACAAAAACTGAACATAGAACAAATAAGAAAACTGTAGTCGAGATCGCTTGACTAGGGTATACCCTGAACCCTGCGAAGAACCGCTATTCCAAGCATTCTTCATTTCTTTTATATACACATGCATTTGTACGTTCATTACAAGCAAAACATACACACACACATACACAGGCGCACGCACACACAAGCGCAAGTTGCTGCGTCAGCTGTTCTTTGGCATGCGAATGTTATGGGAAATTAAATGTTAAATAACTTTTCTTTCTAGAGCAACGATGTTGATCAAACTTGTTGGGCGTGATCATGACATCCATATGTATGTCTGTGCCAAAGCACAAGTATCTAGTCTTTGATATACGGGAGTTACAAATTTGAGGCGAAGGGGGCGTGGCACCCAATATTCAGCAAAAATCGAAATTGCATGAGGCTCAAATAACACTAAATGCAAAATTTGAAGACTCTAGCTAGAAAGATGAATTAGAATTTTATAGCTGAATTTAGATTTTCGTTTTCAATCGATAACAATAAAACGATAACAGTTATCGAATTTCTGAAACAAACTCAATATGCGCGCCCTATACAGGGACCTACAAAAAAATCTGAAGTCTCTAGCTATTGTAAGTTCTGAGATCGACGCGTTCATACATACGGATAGACGGACGAACGAACGGACAGGGCTAAATCGACTCGGCATTTCTTCCTGATCAAGAATATGTATACTTTATGGGGTCTGCCACGCCTCCTTCTCCCTGTTACATACATTTCAACAAAAACATTATACTCTGAATTCCCATTTTCAATGGGTTCAGGGTATAAAACAAACATGCCTATGAAAATTACCCCCAAACCCGAACATTGTCGCGATAAATTTGTAATGGACATTTTATCCGCTGAAGGCAAACATTATCTTAGTTGTATAGACGTTTATTCGAAATTCGCTACTCTTGAGAATATTAAAACTAAAGATTGGATAGAATGCAAGAACGCATTAATGCGTATATTTAATCAACTAGGAAAACCAATATTAAAAGCTGACCGAGACGGCGCATTTTCCAGCTTACCCTCAAAAAATGGCTTGAAAGTGAAGGAGTAGAAATACAATTAAATGCTACAAAAACAGGAATAGAAGACATCGAACGACTACACAAAACAATAAACGAAAAAATAAGAATAATCAACACTCTAAATGACGCAGAAAACAAACTTAGTAAAATAGAGACTATTCTTTACATTTACAATCACAAAACAAAACATGTCACAACACATATTTCTTTATGCTGGACAACCAAAGTTAGATACCCAAAAAATAAAAGAAAAAGTTATAAACAAAATCAACAGTGACCGACAAGAATGTGAAGTTGATACTCGATATCGAAAAGGACCATTACAAAAAGGCAAATTAGAAAACCCCTTTAAAGCCAATAAAAATGTTGAAAAGATAGATCCAGATCATTACCAAATTACTAACAGAAATAGAATTACACGTTACTATAAAACACAATTTAAAAAATTAAAGAAAATAAATCAAATTCAAATCCCACAGGTTTCTACTACATAATCATACTATCTTTTACATTCTTTTAATCCAAAACTACTTACCTATGACAGACTTAACAGCTTCAATAATCGAAACATATGTACATATGTATTTCTAATCAAAACATCCACTTGAATTAAGTACCAAAATAATATCATTTTAATTGTATCTCATATCCCAATATCGCTGATCACAACTTGATAATAGGTATCAATCAATGCAAATGGCAAATAAATAACATAACTAGCGATAAGTATTAATAAAAAAAATAAAATAAAAAAAAAATGTGTAAGACACCAATTCACGAGCAACTATCGAGATGACACAATCAACTTTACCAAAGCTTTAGTGTCCCCTTGACTAGCAAGCAAGCCTCTTAAGGAGAGGGAAGTGACATAATCATACCGATCATGTCTACAATATACATAAACATTCTCATATCAATATTATTAATGTAACAGCAGCATTGGTCACTCACAAGTAATCATTAGATTCCAGCAACATGCATCACAAAAAAGTTGCAAACATCCTGATATTCAATATACACACATAAGTTAGCCTTAAGTTCAAAACTGGAATTGATTGGATTTGTAAATTCAGAATAAACTAGATGTCCAAACCATAAATACTCGGAATCACAAATACAATACACAAGCAATGTCAAAATTCTGAGAATGACGCGGCCGACTGTCGCCAAAAGTTACAGTTGCATCGACGCGTCATGTTGGTGATGCATAGTTTCAATAGCATATAAAATAAGCCTATGATGAATTTGTCGGCAGTCTTAAGTTAATAGTGAATAAAGCAAGTTGTCATAAGTGAACCTTGACTCCATCTTTAAATATATATTATCGTTGTCGTTAGAGTATATCGCGACATTAATTTGACTCGAAACATATACACAAGTATATATATAAATAAATAAAATAAAATAAAGGAAATGGCGACTTGCTCGCACCGGGATTCGGACCCACACCTCTACACTCGCCAAAGAATCTCTCATTTTTGCATTGCTTGGCCATGCGGGTCTTCGCTTATGTTCTAAACTTAGAACCTCTTTGAAATTTCGATGGCCTTCTCCAACTAACATTTTTAATCGGAACCTAATTTGATCTGTGACCCTAAGGATTTAAGATTAATTTTAAAATATGTGCCATATGGTGATACACTTTGAGCTTTTCTGTTTAAAATCCACAATTATATGGTAAATACAGTTCCAGGTTTATTTTGTAATGCAAATAAACAGTTCAGTCAAATAAAACTAAAGGGTAGTCAATGTCTGAGGCCAATATTCTTTCGAAACAGGCATCTCCAGATTTATTTCAAAATTTAGTGGATTCAGGTCTGAGGTGTCTCCAAAAAGTTATTAAAGACAAAGGAGATGAGGATTTTATTGTGTCTTTATTCCTTTCCTTTTGGTCAGTTCAAACTGTATTTTCATAAAATACTTATGACATGCAAAAATTCGTTGCTAGCTGGCATTCTTATCTGAAGAAAGCGAATGAAAAGACTAAACGACATAAAATTTTGGATGTTTACACACTTTTCTAACCGTAAATTCTTGAGTTTGTTTAGCAATATTTTACTGAAATAAAATTGTGCTATTATTTTTTATTATAATTGTGTGGTTTAGATAATAGATTATTTTATAAGCCCACACTCAAATTTTTGATTTCGTGCAATTGGCGAAGTTACAGCGTGTTTTGTATGAAAATGTATCAGTCACTTTCGCTCAAAAGTGCACTATACACTGCAGTGTAAGTAGCAAATTTGCGGTTGTTCTAACTTGATAATTGTGACAATGGCGTTCTCCTATTTACTCTGCTCTTACTTTCTGTATTTAGTTAGTTATTGTCAATCAAATTCCTAATTCTCACTAGTTTATATAAAAATGCATATTTTTTTCTGAAAATTAATTTATTCAGAAAGTAAACATTTTTCCATGGAAATCAAAGTAAATTTTAATTTATTTTTCATCGCGAGGGATCCCCAATTGGAAATTGGACCATTTTGCAGCATTGGGGTAATCGAACTCTCCCTTTCAATATAAGTTGAAAGATATAGTAGACGTATTAAATGAAAAACACTTATAACTAACCGTAATATGATCTGGCTCATGCCAGAGGTGCCAAATAACCCACCACCACATAGCTCCGCCGACTGCTGTTGCTCCAATTCTAGTTGCCTTTGAGTGAGGCGGTGGTGCACTTCGGTATGACACACTAAAAATTCACATACATATATTTACAGAAAATCAAATTATGTAAGGGGTGCAGGGTAAACAACAAATGGCAATTTTAACATTGAGGGCTTGAATCACTAAATTTTAACTTACACATGACTTTGTCTGTTAATTACTTTTGAGCAACCATTTAAAAATTTATTTGCTTCCTCTGTCGCAAAGCCACTTCTAAAAACATTTAAATTCCTCAACATTTCCGTATAGACTTTTAAAATCGGCTAGGTATGAAATAGAGCTGGAAACACATCGATGGCTAATTTCAAAATATCGATTGATATTGACTAGTGCGATAGATCAGTGGTTTTTTAGCTCCATCGATAGATTTTTACTTTGGAAAGACGAATACAAGTACATTTACAGAAGTATGTACTTAGTAATGTTATGAGCCATTCTTCAGGGATCTTGCGAAAACTGATACAAAATATATATGAACATAAGCTTTCCGGCAAGTGATAGGGAATCAGAGAGAATATTTAGGCACTGAAGCCTAAAAATTTTAATATACATATGTAATAATACATGTATGTCGAATAATAAAATTTATTATTTTTTAAAAAGAGCTAACTAATAAAACCGAAGATTTTAAAAACCTTAATAACTTAGAAGCTAGAAATTATTGACATATAAAAAAAATTAAATACCAACAGGTTACTAAATTTTCAGGTAGGCTGAACATTAATATTTTAATATTAATATTCATATATTTTTCCAATTTCTATACGAATAGTCATAACTTTTTTTAAAGATATTTGCACTCAAAATCTATTGAGATGCTGGCAGATTTTGGAAAATTATGAATTTTTCTTGCTTTTTGGGCCTAAAACGCATTGAAAAATCAGCTTAAAATATATTCTTGATCATTTGGAAGCACGCGCAGATCAAGCTTGGGCTTGGGCTGCAATATGCCAGTGTTGTAAGAAATTAAATGTTTAATGGCTTTTTATACCCTGAACCCATTGAAAATGGGAAAAACGGTATAATGTTTTTGTGAAAATGTTTGTAACAGGCAGAAGGAGGCGTGGCAGACACCATAAAGTATATATATATATATATATATATATATTGCTGATCAGGGAAAGAAGCCGAGTCGATTTAGCCTTGTCCGTCTGTCTGTCCGTCGAGCTTGTTTCAAATAATCAATAACTATCATCGTTTTAATGCTATCGATTAAAAACCGATATCTTCATTTACTTATCAAATTATATCTAATTCATCTTTATAGCTAGAGTCTTAAAATTTTGCATTTAGTGTTAGTTGAGCGTTCTGCAATTACGGTTTTTGTTAAATTTCAAATTGATAAAACACGTATTTCAAGTACTAGAGACTTGTGCTTAGGCATATATGTACATACATTATAATGACACGTTCACGTCCAACAAGTTTGATCAAAATCGTTCGTCTACAAGAAAGTTATTAAACATTTAATGTCTCATAACTTGGCATACAAATAGTAGCCAAATCACAGCTTACAGTGGTGCTCATAGACCTAAGCAACAAGAATTAAACCAAGAATTTTAACTAAAATTAAAAAAAGTTATTATTTCACAGCTCTTATTTTTTTGTGTTAAATTATTTCTATATATCAGTGTTCTAATAGAATAATAAACAAGTTATAAAAATATATATTCAACGAAAAACTTAAAAAAAATCTGAGACCATCTTCAAAATGTCCTGCTCACATACTTAAGCCACCTGCAAAAAAATGGTTGAAAAAGATAAAATTTGCTCAATATTTCTTATATTTTTAATAAATTTACTTTAATATTGAGTGGAATGATCTTTCTGAATATGCTCTGTGGCGAATTAAAAGCGCTTGTTTATATTTTTAACGGACAGCAATGGGTTTTTTGGACAATGCGTCCATCTAGCCCGAATTCGTTTTGCAGTCTTCTTATGGTCTTAGCTGACACATTCACGCCAAACAATTTGATGTCTTGAGCTCTCAATGGTTTTGAGATCGACGCATTCATACATACGGACAGACAGACAAACATGGGAATATCGACTCAGCTCGTCGCCTTGCATCTGCTCGCTATATACATTTATTAGTTATAAAATTTATAATACCAGATTTCTGCAATGTGAATTTATTTATATAAGGTGTTCGAAATAAGTCTCTGGGACAAGCACTAATTACATTGTATTTTCCAAGAAAAATTAAAATTTTCGTTTCATTCTTTTTATACCTTGAACCCATTGAAAAATGGAAAATCAGGGTATAATGTTTTTGCTGAAATGTATGTAACAGGCAGAAGGAGGCGTGGCAGACCCCATAAAGTATATATATTCATGATCAGGGTGACAAGCCGAGTCGATTTAGTCTTGTCCGTCTGTCTGTCTGTCCGTATGTATGAACGCGTCGATCTCAGAACTTACAATAGCTAGAGACTTCCGATTTTTTTGTAGGTCCCTGTATAGGGCGCGCATATCGAGTTTGTTTCAGAAATTCGATAACTGTTATCGTTTTATTGTTATCGATTGAAAACGAAAATCTAAATTCAGCTATAAAATTCTATTTAATTCATCTTTCTAGCTAGAGCCTTCAAATTTTGCAAATTTTTAGTGTTGTGTAAGCCTTGCGCAATTTCGTTTTTTTTTTAACTTTTGGGTGTTACGCCCCCTTCGCCTCAAATTTGTAAGTCCCGTATATAAAATACTAGAGACTTGTGCTTTGGCACATACCTACATATGGATGACATGATCACGCCCAACAAGTTTGATCGTTGCTGTAGAAAAAAAGTTATTAAATATTTAATTTCCCATAACATTGCCATGCAAATAGCAGCCAAAGAACAGCTGACGCACCGACTTACGCTGGTGTGTGCGTGTGCCTGTGTGTTTGTGTGTATTACTTGTAATGTATGCATGCTCGGAATAGCGGTTCTTTGCAGGGTTCAGGGTATCCCCTAGTCGAGCGGTCTCGACTAGAGTTTCCTTACTTGTTTATAACCTAAAGTTGTGTTTTACGAACGAAAAAAGTTTCTGGGATAAACTACTTTTCTGTCATTTGTGGCTGGAAAATATCGTAATATTTGAACTTTAAGGGCGGAATTTTGTTTTAAGTATTAAAATAAATAACAAGTAAGAAAACTCTAGTCGGGCGTCCCGACTACGAGATACCCGGTGCTATCTGCGTTTTTAAAAATACTGCATAATTAGCCTTTAGTACAAACGCCCAGAAAATTAAATTCAATTCATTTTCAATTGTTTAGCCAATAGCGCCATCCATGTTTCGATTCAATGGAGCAGCTAATAATTCGCCAATCATCTACTGGAAATATGTACACTAAAACTTGCGGTTCTTAGAATTTGCTAAATACACGCAGTTCAATGTATGTGTATGTGTGCAACATTTAGGAAAACAGTTTGCTTTGCGCTGTTGGTCACGTGTTTGCCGATTGGCCAAATGTTAAAATGCAAACCCATTCATTTATTGGCTTTGAGCAACTAACCTCCATTTAAATATTTGAGGAAATTTGGAACTGATATCCAAAATTTAACAAAAATTAAAATTACATAAAATAAATATAAAACTAACAACAAAATTTGACTCTAGCTATAAAGACGTGGAAGATATAATTTAATAACTTCATTTTGATATCGTTTAATCTATAACATTAAAACGATAGCTGTTATCGTTTTTTTGAAACAAACTCGATCTGCGCGTGCTATACATGAACCTACATACAAAATTACAAGTCTCTAGCTCTTATAGGTTCTGAGACCGATCTCGATTTCCCGTTTTCAATGGGTTCAGGCTATAATTAATATTTTATGAACTTTCAATTAATTTTTTTTACAAAGAAATGTTGAATTTCGTCTGTTAAACTGTTTAAAGAGCGTGACCGAGTTATGAAGCTGCTTGATATTAGGATTACCAAAATTACAGAAATTGTTCCTAGAAATAGGAATACTGTACCCAATGTACCCAAAGACCCTAAAAATTATGAAAAAATCCCCATTCTGGTCGCCCACCATTAAATGACAGTCGGGTCAAAATACGAAAAAAAATCTAGAGGTAAAAAAACTATCCGTGCATCTCAAGTAGGGATTAATTTCCCTCTGCCAACATCCTAGAGATGTGTGCAGCAAATCTTGAAGAGATCGGAAAATGTGTCATATGATAAAACAAGTAAGAAAACTCTAGTCGAGACCGCTCGACTAGGGTATACCCTGAACCCTGCGAAGATCCGCTATTCCAAGCATTCTTCATTTCTTTTATATACACATGCATATGTACGTTCATTACAAGCAAAACATACACACACACATACACAGGCGCAAGCACACACAAGCGCAAGTCGGTGCGTCAGCTGTTGTTTGGCTGCTTTGCATGGCAATGCTATGGGAAATTAAATGTTAAATAACATTTTTTCTAGAGCAACGATTTTGATCAAACTTGTTGGGCGTGATCATGTCATCCATATGTATGTATGAGCCAAAGCACAAGTCTCTAGTATTTGATATACGGGAGTTACAAATTTCAGGCGAATGTGGCGTGGCATCCAAAATTTAACAAAAACCGAAATTGCGGATGGCTTACATAACACTAAACGCAAAATTTGAAGACTCTAGCTAAATCTAATCGGCTTGTCTCCCTGATCAAGAATATATATACTTTATGGGGTCTGCCACGCCTCCTTCTCCCTGTTACATACATTTCAACAAAAATATTATACCCTGAATTCCCATTTTCAATGGGTTCAGGGTATAAAAAAAAACTCCTTTAACAGAAGCTACTGCCCCTACATAAAGTTCCAAAATTACAGTATGCCAAAGACTGCAATTTTGGGACACTGAGTGGCAAATTTAATTGTTAGCGATAAGAAAAAGGTCAATTAGGACGATTCTGGCGGCTACCGGTATTATTATCCCGACGTGCGAACTCAAAAAAATTTTCGCGTGTCCAGAAACTTTCACGGAAGGTCCTTAACGATATGGGGTCTGTTTGCATATAATGAAAATATATCAATATGATTTGTAATGCATAGAGAAATGAAAGCATTAAACAATTTTTAGTAGTGTATTTAAAATTAATTAACGTTTAAAAAAAAAACTTTTTAGTTTTGTCAATTATTTCAAGTTTTGAGTTAGAAATTATGAAACTCTCCCAGAGACTTATTTCGTTTGAAAATATTTTGTATAATTTTTTTTATTATATTTACGAAACTGTTTTTGGGTTGACTATGTCAACTACCATCACTTTTAATCGATGCCAGTTTTAATAATTGTAATCGATTTTTGCAATCGTATAATTCTTCCCCACTATCAGAGTATTTTGCAACTTGTGAAATTTCAAATGTGTGAATCGCACATTGTATCGTCTGTAGAAAGTGAAAAATATACAAACAAAACCGCGAGATTCTTGGATGCGTGATTTATTATTGAAGAATTGGTTAACAATTGATGCAAATGATGAAAGCAAATGTTATTGCAAGCCAGCAAAAAGTTGCGTCATTTTGTATTAAACAATCAAACTGTAAAATGTTAGAATTTATCGATATTATAATAAGTATATTGCAGAGCTTGCAAATAACAGTTGAGCGTTTTTTCGTCACGTTCAAAGTCAGAGCAGGAGCGAAAAACAGAAAATATTCCGCTCTCGCTCAGAGCAAGAGCGATTTTTCTTGTCTGAATCGGTCTTCGCATGAGGGTTTTTTTTTTGGGTTTTTTGCCTCGATCTTTATTGCTGAACATCTGTTCGCGAGCGAAAATTTTTCTGGTCGCGAGCTGAGCCTTGCGACGCAAGAATATTTCCAGTTAATACCATATACAAAGTACGTTTGCATCGCACTTGAACATGCATCAGTCGCTCAAAGACCATTTTCTTAATTTTACTCAAGCGTTCGCTCGCGGAACAAATGAGAAACGAAAAAAACGGTTGTAGTCCGAGCGCGAGCGAACTGAACGAAGACCCGTTGTTTTCGCTCGCTCGCGGGCATTTTCGTCAAATACTCAGTGAAAACATTTATTCGAAGACCACGCAAAATGCTCAACTGCTATTTGCGAGCTCTGGTATATTGTGAACAATTAGAGTTAGTATTTTTAGTATTTAAGATCTGCTGTAAAAATGTGGATGATCGAGGAATCGGAGGACGGGCACAATGTGCTCGTTTTGCCGTCTCTTCCGTTACTGACGCCGACGATATGACATGGATTAAAATCTAATCTGAGAAAAAAAAACAATCGCGTGTTCTTTCTGCCGTTTTTAGCTCAGTTTACAAAACAACATTTTTCCCTCTCGCTGTAGATTAAAAAAAAAAAACATCATTTGAGTGAATTATGTTCACAGAACAAAGTCTACCAACATAATTAAAAATAATAAAAATAATATATTAACATTTATCGGGACTTCTTTAAAATAATTTTTCAGCCTTTTCTAGCTTTTTAGATTTTTTTTTATTTTTGGCAACACTGATGACAGGGCGACTTGGTAGCGCTATCGATAACTCTTCACTTGTAGACCACTAGTTCTTTATTATTTTTGAAAAGTTTGGCAGGATGAGTTTGTTTGAATGGAAAAATGTTGAACTTTTCGATTTAGTTACTTTGCCGTCAATACAATTAAATCAGGAGAATTCTGAAATAACTACACACTGCTGCAACAGAGTTCAAACTGCAACTGGAAGAACTAACTCCACGTTTGTATTTTGCGACAGAAATGGAAATATTTATATATTAATTGAAAACGGTGTTAAATCAAAGCAGATAAGCTTTAAATGCCACGACAGCCATCAGCCGATTCAATTATGTTCTATAACACCCTCAAATTTACTTGGCGTACTATCACAAAAATATAATTATGACTTATGCGTTTGTATATATGACCTAAACCAGATCAAAAAGGAGGAACACCCAATATGCATATCAACCATAAATTTATCTGCGACAAGTATTGCAACAGTTCTACAGCTATCCGTCATAGGGCCCGACAACTTATTTGCATTGGGTGTTGGCTTTGAAAAGGGTGATACACTGCTTCATTTTGGTAGCATCAGTCGTGATTTGTCTTTGAATATCCGCCGCCACACTATTGCCCTAAGCCCAATAAATGGAATACAGTTTGCAAGTTGTGAACAGCAAAATGAAATGAAAATTTGCAATGTGTTTATTATAAGTGTTGATGTAATATATTGCGTAGCGTTAAATGATAAAAATGCAATCGAATCTAAAATCGTTCTTGATACAAATAAAAACAAGTCTAATCAGTGTTGCACATTAACTCAACCAACTGCTTCTGATTCATTTCTTGTTGTTGGTCGTGATGATGCAATCTACTGTTTTAGACGGGATTGCAGGGGACCGTGTTATGCAATAGAAGGACATAAACAATTTCTTTCATGGATTGACAATTATGTTCTTGTTGTAGTTAAAACAAATTTTGGATCTGCAATTACGGTCGTTGATATTGATAATAAGTTAATTGTCTTACACAAACGAATTTCAACTGTGGTTGACTTCATAAGTTCCAATAGACTTTACTATTTTATAACCAAAGAGGAAGATTCAAAAAATTTATGTAAATTTAATATTTATGCGTTAAAAGAGCATCCAACAAATAGTAAAGTTAGAACTCTTATTGCAAAGTGTATGCATGATAATGCACTCATGATAATAAAAAAGGACGAAAGTTCCCATCAATGTGATAATCTGGGAAATGAGCGATTGAAATACGGTAATTGTTTATTGTTGAAAGGTTTCTATACTAGAGCAGTTAGCGAATATACTCAAACCATTGGCGTTTGGAAACCTTTCCACATTATTTCAAAGCTATTAAGTTCAAGACACAATGATAGTTTAATACAATATGTAAAAAACTTGTTAAAAAGTAAGATCGCTACACTTGACCATCAGAAATTACTTGAAAGTTGTATTAATCGTGAAAGCTTACGTTCGAGAATTGGACAGTTATGGATTTTGAGGAAAAATAATACACAATTTACTGATTTTAAACAGATATCAGCGAGAAGCATCAATTTATCGGACTTAATTGATACAAGGAATAGTTTTAAAGAAAATGTTTTTCACAATGTCAACGAAGAAGACATTTTTAATTTTATCCTTGAGTTTAGACGGGAATTTTTTTTTACTGATTCCACCATTGCTCTAAATGCATTGAAATATTTAGTAAAGAGCCAGCAAATTAAAAGCATACTTCGTTTTTTAATGATATGTCCAAATTATTTAGAATTTAACACTAACTTATTATCGTACTATATAGAAAACTTTTCGCCCTGCAATGAAAAAATACTCTATTATTTGCTCATCCTTTATTTGGGACTATGGCGAGAAAATAAAATATTATCCGAAGATATAACTAAATTAATAAGAAAAATGCCCATTAGATTTGAAAAGATATTAACACTATCAAAGATATATTTATTTAAACTTGGAATAGAAAATTCGGAAAATATTGAATCTGAATTATTTCCTGAGGAGCATAAAAACTTTCTTCATAGTTTAGATCAACACATAAAGAAGAATCCAACTCTTGCATCATTGTCAACAATCGGCACGCGGTCATTGCTCACTATATTGCAAAAAATGTGTGGAGGTTCCGAAATTAATATGAAAGATAGTAAACCATTTTTGATTGAAATTTTCATGAACAATTTTATGGAAGCTAAATCTGAAATAGGGACTATTGGAGATCTTAACTACGAAATATCAATACACAATTCACTGAAATCCCACTATGAATTAAATCCAATAGAGTTTCGTAACAGGTATTGCGATTTATGCCGTCAATTGTTGGATATGCCGTCAATCTATTATCTTTGTCAGCATTCATTTCATAAAGATTGTCTACGTTTTAATTATAACACAGAAAAGAGTGATGAAGTCGAATGTGGGTTATGCGACGCGAATTTAAAATACTTTGAATCAGAAGATGAAAAAATTGATTAACCCCTAAGTCTCATGATATAATAAAAGGGACTTAAAATACTTTTGCTTCTAGAAAGAAATGTTTATTAATATCAGAAGACCGTGATAACAAAGAGTATTACAAGGTTGGAATCTCCTATGATGTAACCAATCGTAATACACCGAAATATACGAAAAATCTATTTGATGAATATTATGATTCTAACTTTTACTGTTTTTAAATTCTTTGGTAATTTTTTAAATACATACTATTTATGTATAGATGTAGAATTATTAGTTTTAATTCAACCTATGCGTTTAAAATGTACATTTATACAATAAAACATCTAAAATTCAACGATATTCTTCTGTATTATTATAATTATGGATACAGATACATTTTTTATTCTGGGCTGATGTTACCGGATTTGCATGATCAAATGCCAAATGTCATTCCATTAAGAGGCATACAAATTAATTTTAGATCATCGATTGAGGAGGTAATCTAACTTAATTGAAGCTTTTAGTACTAAAATTCTTCGCCCCCTATAATCAAAAGCTATATCCACCTTAACTTTTTTTCTAGAACTGTCAATCCGAGTATATGTTTCACATGTCAACTCTCTAGCCCTTCTACAATTAGTTTCTGAGATACAGGAAAATGCTGGGCGTAGCGAGAAAATCTTGACACTATCTTACGAGGGTATGCACGAGCATATATAGTTTCTAGCTTCAATAGCGAAAAAATTGACAAAATAGCGTAACGGGTAGATAGTGCTAAAACTCTGTATGCTTGTCATTTTCGTGAATGAACATAAAAAGTCGATATGCTCGCCATCGCGAGTAACAGTGTAGATGAATTAATTCCAAAGTTTTATTCACATAAATTACTTTGAAATATATGTAACAAGATACGACAGACCTCAGTGCAATTCAACTAATAACTTATAAAATAGTGGAGCATCCTGTGTAGTGTACAGGATTGATATTTTCGAATTCCGTCGTTAGACATGTGTGTAGGCGGTTCAGGCATGCGTACTCTGGCTATATTCTTACATACTAGCTCGTCGGATCGTTGGGGTTCTTCCTTACCTACACTTATGCACCCTAACACAGTTATTTTTTTAATGAGCAACTGAAATTATGAAAATTAATCAATACGGAATATAACACAAGTAAGAGTACTCTAGTCGAGACTGCTAGACTAGGAGATCCTTAAACCTTGCGAAGAACCGCTATTCCTAAGAATCGCTAACATTCTCCGTTTCTTTCATATGTATGTAGCAAGCAACACATACACACAAACAGACGCACGCACAAGCACACATTCTGCACACATTTTCCCAAAAACATCCTATGTTTTCCCACATTCAATGGGATTACAGAGTATGGAAGCGCCGACTACGCCACATATATATAAACCTACAGTGGTCATGAAGCCTAGTTTTCAACCTAGAGCCTTCAAATTTTGCACATATATTTTTCAAGAAGTGAAATAAGTATAGTGGTTTTGTGCAATGTCCGTCATGCTGTCCGTCCGTCTGTCCGTATGAACGTAAACCATATCCACGCTATTGAAGTTAGAGAATTGGAATTTGGAATATATACTCGGGTATACCCTCGTCTGATAAAATGTCAAGCTCTTCCCGATACGCACACTAGGGGCGTGGCAAATCGGAAACTGCATTTTCCTGTATGTCAGAAACACTCTAGAAGGGCTAAAGAGTTGAGATTTGGAATGTACACTCACGTCGGCATCTCAAGATCAAAAACCTATGGCGGATATATCTACGCCCATTGGGGGAGTGGCAAAACGGTTCAAACTGTATCTTCTACAGATTTAAAACTAGAACGCCAAAATGTGGCACGTGGGCTACTGTTACAATTCTATAAAGATCGCTCAAAAAAGTATACACACGCACAGGTGCACGCACACACAAGCGCAAGTCGCTGCGTCAGCTGTGCTTTGGCTACTATTTGTGTGCCAATATTATCCAAAATTTAACAAGAACGGAAATTGTATAAGGGTCATATAACACTCAACAACATCAAACCACAACAGAAGTTGTGGAAACTGATGGTAACATTTCCTATATGGAAAACAAACCCCATACATCAGAATCTACCGAAAATCTAAAACTAAAAATATGTGTCAAAAACAAGTCCAATATCCTAACTACTAACTTTAAGCCTTCTAAAACTAAAACTAAACTCCCAAACAAGTACCCAAACCCAATCAATAGCGACAACGAATCAATAAAAAACAAGTAAGAACGTTGCAGTCGGATGCAACCGATTGCGGAATAATTTTTAACGTCCCAGCACCCCACAGGGGCATCTATAACATTATATTTTTAAATTAATCTTAAATCCTAACTGTCGCCGCCCAAACTAGCTGTCGATTTAAAATTTTCATTGGAGGTGGCCAGGCAGTTTCAATTTCGAATCGATCGAAGAGTGGGTGTTCAGAAATATAATTGTAAAATTTGGATGCTTACATTCAAAAAATGCGAAAATGACGGTATTTTTTTGTAAGTCACGCCCCTTTTGGTGCGTATCAATAATCCGTTAGGCATCGATAGAGCATCCAACGTAGCATCCAGTAACGTAGCATCCAATTTTGAAGCTAGAAGCTTAAAATTGTGGGAGATATAAGCTGATATTAGTTGGCACGCCCCTTGTAGGCGTAGATATATCCGCCATAACTTTTCGATTTTGGGATGTTTCTCCGAGTATATATATCAAGTCTCAAGTCTCCAGCATCAATAGGACTCAAAATATAACAAAATTAGTAAAATCACTATTTATTCAGACCCTTTTTTCTTCACCCATAGTAGGCGTGTCGGGAAAATCTTGACACTTTATCTGACACAAGTGTATATTCCAAATTTCAAGTCTATAGTTTTAATAGCGTGGAAATGGTTTGCGTTCAAACGGACAGACGGACGGACGTACTGATGGACGGACAACATGACGGACATTGCACAAAACCAATATACTTATTTCACTTCGTGAAAAAGCACACAAACAAGTAAGAGTGCTCTAGTCGAGACTGCTCGATTAAAAGATCTCCTGATTCCTGCGAAGAACCTTCGTTCTCCGTTACTTTCATATATACATATAGCAAGCAACACATACACACACAGACACACGGACAAGCCCACAGTCTGCTTACTGTGCATTTTGACTCAACAACTGAGCTCAGTCTGCAAGGCGACGATAATATGAGATATTAAATGTTTAACACCTTTTTTTCGAGACGAACGATTTTGATCAAAATTTTTAGGCGTGATCATGTCATTCATATGTATGTATGTGCCAAAGCACAGTACTTGAAATGCGTGTTTTGAAAATTTGAGACGCAGGGGACCAAAATTGCAGAAGGCTCAAATAACACTAAATGCAAAATTTGAAGACTCTAGCTATATACAATTTTATAACTAAATAGAGATATCGGTTTTAATCGATAACTTTAAAACTATGACAGTTATCGAGTATTTGGAACATACTCGATTTTTTCATACAAAACGCAAACCTTCACATTCTTAACGACGGCTCCCCAACACACTTTTCAACACACAACACATACAGACTTATCATTATTTTCTCCTCATCTTATCCCCCTTTACTAAATGGAATATCATCGATGACCTCCACGGGAGCGACCACTTCCCAGTCTCCCTATTTTCCTAGTCAAAAACGAAGGAAGCCAATTGGCCATCCTTCACCCAATCAACCCGGAATATAAGTGAAAACATACCAATAAGTTCAAACATAAATGAAGAAACTGCAAACATTTTCAAAATCATTCTCTAATCTGTCCATCAGAACATACCATAAACTTTACCGAACCATTTCACAAAAAAATACACCCTGGCGGAATACAACCCTTAATGAACTCAGAGCCAATAAACAAAAATTATGGAAAATATTCAAACATAACATTATCACTGGCAACCTAATTAACTATAAAATAGCCAATGCACTCTTTCGCAGGGAACTTAAAATATCTAAAATTAAAGCCACAACCGAATTCACCTCCACAATAGAACAGGACACCCCCTCTGACAAAATCTGGGCTAACATCCGCCGTTTTTGCGGACTTAACCCAATTAGGCACATCCATTACATAACAAACCCATCTAACTACCTACCAACAGCAGTCTTGAGGTCCATCATCCTTTACGAAGCGCCAATCTGGTCAAGAGCAATGGCCACTCCCAGCTACAGTAGAGGTATTCGAGCCACCTATAGATTAAGCGCAATCCGAGTCAGCTGTTCATTCCGAACAGTCTCAGATGACGCTGCGCTTGTCATAGCCGGAATGCTTCCACTGGAGGATCTGGTCGCCGAAGTCGTGGAGCGCAGTACAAACGAACCTGTACGCGGCCCACATAATGCATCCAGGGCGAACAGCATTTCACGATCGCAAAGAAAATGGGACAACTCAACGAAATGACGATGGACGCACTCGCTCATACCGCAGCTTGAACCATGGGTCAATCGTAAGCATGGCGAGATTAATTTCTATCTTTCACAGATTCTCTCTGGACACGGATGCTTCCGCAGCTATTTGAAGCGTTTTGGCCACGACGACTCAGATGAGTGTAACTCGTGTGGACAAGGTGTAGTGGAAGACGCTAACCACGCAATCTTCGAATGTGGACGCTTCGACGAGGAGAGGAGTGCCCTCGAAGCAACAGTGGGCCGCTCTATCAGACGGGACAACTTGGTCGCGTTCATGCTGTAGTCTAAGGCAGCTTGGAACCAAATCAGTTGCTTCGCTGCTCTAATTATGGTGGAGCTTCGCAATGTTTAAAATAGCGCAAAACGCTTGCGAAGCAATGATTTACGGCAGTCCCGCAAGCATCGAGCGTTATTTTATACTCAATTTTTGAAGTATTTATTTTTTAAGAGAAAATAAATGAATATAAAAACAAGTAAGAAAACTCGAGTCGACACCGCTCGACTAGAGTATACTCTGAACCCTGCGAAGAACCGCTATTCCGAGTATTCTCCGTTTCTTTTATATACACATGCATATGTACGTTCATTACAAGCAAACATACATACACACATACACAGGCACACGCACACACAAGCGCAAGTCGTTGCGTCAGCTGTTCTTGTTTAATAACTTTTTCTACTCCAACGATTTTGATTAAATTTGTTGGGCGTGATCATGTCATATGTATGTATGTGCCAAAGCACAAGTCTCTAGTATTTGATATACGGGAGTTACAAATTTGAGGCGAAGGGGGCGTGGCACTTAAAATTTAGCAAAAACCGAAATTGCGTAAGGCTTACATAACACTAAATGCAAAATTTGAAGACTCTAGCTAAAAAGATGAATTAGATAGAATTTTATAGCTGAATTTAGATTTTCGTTTTTAATCGATAACAATAAAACGATAACAGTTATCGAATTTCTGAAAAAAAAACTCGATATGCGCGCCCTACACAGGGACCTACGAAAAAAATTTGAAGTCTAGCTATTGTAAGTTCTGAGATCGACGCGTTCATACATACGGACAGACGGACAGGGCTAAATCGACTCGGCTTCTCTCCCTGATCAAGAATATATATACTTTATGCCTGTTAAATACATACGCCTTTCAACAAAAACATTATACCCTGAATTCCCATTTTCAATGGGTTCAGGGTATAAAAAGGTGGGAGGTCTGACATTTCTAATTACAGGGGTATTGTCAAATATCGGCTGTTCCGAATTTATATGCAAAGATAATAACCTCAACCTTACAACATTTTTGTTAATCGATTATTTCGACATTCCAATAGGCTTTGTTCTTAATCGATCAACCTCGACTAATCTGCTAGAATTTACTTCCCTAGTAAACGAAAGTTTTTAGATAAAATGCAAACTGATGTTATGCACACAGATTTCAGCAGTTCACCGTGAAGTTTTACTTCATAAGCTAGATCTCATAGGGTTTTCTCTCTAAACTCTTATCTTGGTTATCATCCTATTTAAAGGGTAAAACTCAAAGAGTTGTGTTGAAGAAAATCTTTTTCAGGAAACAAATCTTCGTTCTTTCAGGTGTACCACAGGGTAGTCATCTTGGGCCTTTACTTTTACATTATTTATCAACGACCTTGTAAGGCGAGTTTATTGAGGCTTAAAAAATTGAAATAAACTGGAATTTATATATACCTCTCCCCCTCAAAAGCTTCATGAAATTTACCCGAGAACTCTGACGTTTCTTGCGTGCAGTTTGATCGAATTGGCGCATCTGTGATTGTGGGCATCAAGACGTAAGTAAAACGGGCGGGGGAAGAGGTGCCGAAAAATCTCGGCAGTGAGTGTTCGAGCAAGCGCTCATAAGTTTGATAGAACAGGGGAATAGGAGGAGAGACGGCCGACACGTGTGAATACATCAAACCCTGCAACGAAGGGTGAGCACAAAGAAAAGAGAGCGAGAGAGTGAAGCCGTGGCAAAGCGAGCGGCGGCAACCAGCCGCACGCAGACACACACCGAAGTGACGCGACAAGCGAAGGCACGCTTGTGATCGGCGCGTGTGAGGGGAAGAGCGTTGTCGATGCCGTTGG
>JAEIGN010000483.1:0-21953 GCA_018903745.1 Drosophila repleta | reverse complement strand
TTTGTTGTGCTTTATTTATTTTTTTATTGTTTGGCGATTAATAATTGTTTTATTGTCGCGCTGTTTGTTTTGGCACTTAATAATTGTTTTATTGTCGTGCTTAATTTTGTTAATAATTTCACAGCCACAAATGAATTTATGGGAGTTTCACTGTGACGATTATTTGAACCAGCGACGGTAATAACGTATGAACACTTTGGGCTATATTGTTATACCGGTTACGCACTTAGAAACTGGGTATTCTATTGTACGCGCTGGTCCCTGCTCGGGCGCCAGTTAAAAAACGATTTGTTTCGTTTACTTTGTCGCTGCAAAGCGACTTATTTATTTGAATACAAAAATGAAACTGAAAAACTATTACAATATTAGGTGGCTTAAATATCGACTACAGCGGATGCGCCAGCGGTTGCACCAGCGGTTGCGCGTGTGGCTCTCGTAACAATAATTCTAAGAATTGTTTTGCTGCTTGGAGCGGATGCAATGCAGACCGCAGGTCAGCATTTTTGGCGCAGCGCGAGTTGCAGAGCGTTGAACTGCTTTTGACTTTGCTTACGTTAACTTATACGATTGCTAACGTCTTCAATTCGTAACTGTGTAATTTCGATTCGGGGTCGGAAGTTGTTTTTGAGAAATAGAACACTGGATGCAATTTACCATCCGTTTATTTCTAGCAGTGTAATTCAGTTCAGGGTTCAGGGTTGTAAATAGACAACACAGATGATTCCATAAGTTTGGACTTCAGGGTTCGGAAGGATTCAACACATTCGACAGAAAAAACGCAAGGGGCATCTTTTCTGAATAATCGGTACACATCGGCAAAAGTATCAAGTATGAAAATAGGCCATGACAGCGTTCCAGCTCTTTCCTATCCCTGGGGATTGGCAAACTACTTATGGCCTGAAGATGTGCGGGAGTTACCAACCCAACACCGCACATATTTCTTCCTCTACATCAACGCAGACTCAAGCGACGAGACTGCGTTCTTAGAATAATTTATATATGTACATAGATCTAAGAAAAGACTTAAGAAATAAATCAGTATAGAACTGACATTCAAACTGATCAGACGTTCTTCATTTCAAGACGGTTCTGCATATATGTATAACATTCATATATGCACATACATACATATTCACACATATGTTTACATACATATATCGCCGCAAGGCAGCAAAGTACATACACATGTAGCGTATTACGCCAGCAAACAGCTCCCACTGCTAATTCGTGCGCCTGTGTGTGTGTGTATTGTTCCCTAGTCGAGCGGTCTCGACTAGATTTTTCTTACTTGTTTTGCTTAGTAGTAGCCAATAAGTAATGCGAATATTAGTATTTTGTTCCATTTCAGGTAGCCTGGTTGGGACTTGATGGCAGCATATCGTCAGTGTCCTCGTCAGTTGGGAAGTCTTTGTTCGCTTGTGTGCATGCTTATAAATGTAAATTATTCATTTCAGCATACATCGTTGGCACTCGATTGGCGGATGCTTAACACCTGACCTGGATGTGGGAGCAGATCCTGGCGGCATCAGGATGGTGCCCGCTAGTCGTCTGATATATTTTTCCAGATAAGTTTGTTATTTTTGCGTATTCGTGTATTAGCGTTAACTGAAGTTGGAAGTCTAGATTCAGATCGTCCACGTACTCGAGAGTATCTATTCTGCTCAAGGCATCGACATGTGGCACAATCGTATAGTTGTAATTTTCTAACAGGGTTAAGGGTTAAAGCTAGTCAGTTACAATCGGTAAATATTTTGAACGGGATGAACTTCAGGTATGCTTCAAAACGCTTTACATCATATACGATTGCTAACGTCTTCAATTCGTAACTGTGTAATTTCGATTCGGGGTCGGAAGTTGTTTTTGAGAAATAGAACACTGGATGCAATTTACCATCCGTTTATTTCTAGCAGTGTAATTCAGTTTCAGGGTTCAGGGTTGTAAATAGACAACACAGATGATTCCATAAGTTTGGACTTCAGGGTTCGGAAGGATTCAACACATTCGACAGAAAAAACGCAAGGCATCTTTTCTGAATAATCGGTACACATCGGCGAAAGTATGAAGTATGAAAATAAGCCAAGACAACGTTCCAGCTCTTTCCTATCCCTGGGGATTGGCAAACTACTTATGGCCTGAAGATGTGCGGGCTTGGGGGTAATTCCGGAAGAATTCGTCATATATGCTAAGTATGATACGCGATACGACATTTGGACAGCTTGAGGCATAAGCCATTTACCCTCAATGCACTATGGTCCAGATGACGCTTTTTTTTGGCAAAAAGTCGAAAAATTGAATTACATGGTTGAAACTTCGCGTATTTTATTGGTATGGTATTATTTATGTGTACACAAAAAGTGCGACCAAGCCCACTCTTGCCGCCCTTCAAAACAGATTGATAATAAAACTAGAACATATATATATTATTTCCTGTTATATTTAATAGCTTATTTTTAAATGCTATTATCTTCTTCATCCAACTCAATATTATAAATATCCTCATCGTTATCAGAATTGCACTGCGATTCATTTTCATTTGCAGCTGAAGACGGAAGATTCAAAAGGCTTAAAATCTCTTTCTGGAAGGGTTTTTTTATTAATTTCTTTCCCTTTCCTTTCGACAAACACTCGACTACAATGGATCTGAAGAATCTAAAGCTCTGTGAATAGTATCAGTCATAGTATTATCCGCTTCCTTGAATGTGACAATCTGCCTTTTTTGTACACTTTGTTGCGCGCTTCAGAAGCATTTTCGCCCAAGCATCCTATTAGAATCAAGCTCGAATTATTAATTTGGTAACCGTGAACCAATATTTTATGAATTGTTGGTGACATCGGATACCATGGGTAGCTACGCATATATAACAAACAAGTAAGAACGTTGCAGTCGGACGCAACCGACAGCGAAAGACTTTTTCACGCCACAGTAGCCCACAGGGGCTGAAAAAGTGAAAAAGGCTAAAAAGTTGTTTCACAAAATGAGCGAAAATTTTTCGAATTTATGTAGAAGTTGGAAGAAATGGCGATTAAAATGACGTGAAATTTATTGAAAAGATCTTCGCTGAAGTTGGTAATTGATGCCAGTAGCTTAGTACTGGCAAAAGCTCTCCGCTTCCATTCTGCTTTGGCATGCTTATCCGTAGACCCATTTCGTTCCAAAACTTTTCTTGAACATATTTTTTCCGTTTGCTCATTTCAATCTTGTCATCATTATACCCTGAGCCCATTGAAAATGGGAAATCAGGGTATAATGTTTTTGTTGAAATGTATGTAACAGGCAGAAGGAGGCGTGGCAGACCCCATAAAGTATATATATTCTTGATCAGGATGACAAGCCAGTTGATATAGCCATGTCCGTCTGTCCGTCTGTCCGTCCGTCTGTCCGTCTGTCCGTATGTATGAACGCGTCGTTCTCAGAACCTACAAGAGCTAGAGACTTGAAATTTTTTATGTAGGTTCCTGTACAGCACGAAAATTTCGAGTTTGTTTCAGAAATTCGATAACTTTTATCAGTTTTATTGTTATCGATTAAAAACGAAAATCTAAATTAAGCAATAAAATTCTATATAATTCATCTTTCTAGATAGAGTCTTCAAATTTTGCACTTAGTATTATGTGAGCCTTATAAATAAATTTTGGATGCCACGCCCCCTTCGCCTCAAATTTGTAAGTCCCGTATTTCAAATACTAGAGACTTGTGCTTTGGCACATACATACATATGGATGACATGATTACGCCCAACAAGTTTGATCAAAATCGTTGGTCTAGAAAAAAAGTTATTAAACATTTAATTTCCCATAACATTGCCATGCAAAGCAGCCAAAGAACAGCTGACCCAACGACTTGCGCTTGTGTATGCGTGCGCCTGTGTGTGTGTGTGTGTATGTTTTGCTTGTAATGAACGTACATATGCATGTGTATATAAAAGAAATGAAGAATGCTTGGAATAGCGGATCTTCGCAGGGTTCAGGGTATACCCTAGTCGAGCGGTCTCGACTAGAGTTTTCTTACTTGTTTTTTATATGACATTTTTATACCCTGAACCCATTGAAAATGGGAATTCAGGGTATAATGTTTTTGTTGAAATGTATGTAACAGGCAGAAGGAGGAGTGGCAGACCCCATAAATTATATACAATCTTGATCACGATGACAAGCCGAGTTGATATAGCCATGTCCGTCTGTCCGTCCGTCTGTCCGCAAATCCCAAGACTTTGGGATAAAATATTCAGAGCTAAAATCTTTTATTTCAAAGATTTTTGTTGGAGTGACACCACAGATTAGACAGCATTGAGTAGATTTAGTTGCAGTTAAAACGTTTAGCACTTTACTATCAATAAGTGTCATATGCCTTTCATAGGTAACTATTATTTCACGATTTTTATTCAGTTTATAAACAGATGGCTTAAAAGTATTTAATTTGGGAATCTAAAAGGTTCTTTTCTATCATAATGTGGGCCGTAGTTTCTTTCACTAGTTCAATTTTCAGAGGTCTGCAAAATCGTATAGATTGCGGTGTTTAATTATTCCATATGTTTTGATAAAACAGTCTATAATTTTTACGGGTATAGCAAAAATAGAGTGATCTAAATACTGTTCGTCAGGTGTTTCAGTAGCGAACTTCTGCTTGTATATTGAATGACCCGTTGAGCCAATCCAATCCATAGCTTCATATTAATTTGATTTCAGAACTATTTGGAAACTGCATTTGCATTTTTATACGCTGAACCCATTGAAAATGGGAAATCAGGGTATAATGTTTTTGTTGAAATGTATGTAACAGGGAGAAGGAGGCGTGGCATATATCAACTCGGCTTGTCACCCTGATCAAGAATATATATACTTTATGGGGTCTGCCACGTCTCTTTCTGCCGGTTACATACATACACATTTCCGTCTGTTCGTATGTATGAACGCGTCGTTCTCAGAATCTATAAGAGCTAGAGACTTGAAATTTTGTATGTAGGTCCGTGAATAGCACGAAAAGATCGAGTTTGTTAAAAAAAAGTCGATAACTATTTTTACTTTAGGGTTATCAATTAAAAACGTTATCGAACGTTAGTTATAAAATTATATCTCACACGTCTTTATAGCTAGAGTACCCTTGCTTGCATTTTTAAAAAATTTAAAGAAATCTAATAATATATGTTGATCATAAGCTGAAAATTTCATTCAAATCCATTAATTCGCGCAGAAGTTATTAAACAAAACATTTGGCCAATCGGCCAAATACGTGACCAGCAACGTAAAGCAAACAGTCTTCCTATACATGTGCACACATACACACATACACATTGAACTGCGTGCATCTAGCAAATTCTAAAACCCGCAAGTTTTAGTGTACATATTTCCAATAGATGGCACCATGATTTGCTAATTATCAGCTGTTCAATAAATCGAAACATGGATGGCGATATTCTATCGAACCATATATGGCGCTATTGGCTAAACAATTGAAAATAATTTGAATTTAGTTTTCTGTGTGTTTAATTATGCAGTATTTTTAAGAACGCAGATAGCGCGGGGTTTAGGGTATCTTCTAGTCGGGACCCCCGACTAGAGTTTTCTTACTTGTTTCAAATAACTTTAGTATAGCAGATAGTTTGGCAATACCCCTGTAATTAGAAATGTCAGATCTCCAACCTTTTTATATAGAGGGATAATGAAAGACTCTTTCCAAATAGACGGGAACACAGAGGTTTCCAGAGATAAGTTAAAAATCTTTGGGAAAGGTAGCTGAAGGGAGTTACAGCATTGCTTTATAATACAACTAGGAATATTATCAGCTCCAGGCGAGTAGGAAGATTTCATTGACTGAATGGTTGAAATCAGAGATTCAAGGAAAATATTGGTAGCGTGAATAGTATTTGTAGAAGAGATATAATAAGGGTAAGAAGTTTTCAAGGGATCAACAGATGAGTAAGTTGATTGGAAGAAATCAGCAAAAAGATCAGAGGAATCATGATCATTGTAAGAATTGATAGACTTAGGAAAAAACAATTAAGAGTGCGCTAGTCGAGACTGATCGCCTAAGAGATCCCCGGAACCAACGATTCCTAAGAACCTAAGAACATTCTCCGTTACTTTTGTATGTAGCAAGCAATACATACACACACACAGACGCACGCACAAGAACACACACAGACGCACGCACAAGCACACAATCTGCTAACTGGGCATTATAACTCAGCAGCTTCGTGCTTTAGTAATTTGAGGCGAAGGGGGCGTGGCATCCAAAATTTAATAAAAACAGAAATTGCGTAACACTAAATGCAAAATTTGAAGACTCTAGCAATAAAGATGAATTTAATATAGTTTTATAACTAAATGAAGATATCGGTTTTTAATCGATAACATTAAAACGATGATAGTTACCGACTATTTGAAGCAAACTCTATCGAATCGTGCTATACACGAACCTCCAAAAAAATTTCAAGTCTCTAGCTCTTGTAGGTTCTGAGAACGACGCGTTCATACATGCGGACAGACGGACGGACGTACGGACGGACGGACAGACGGACATGGCTATATCAACTCGGCTTGTCATCCTGATCAAGAATATATATACTTTACGGGGTCTGCCACGCCTCCTTCTGCCTGTTACATACATTTCAACAAAAACATTATACCCTGATTTCCCATATAAAAAGAGGAACAAACAAAATAACAATCACGAAGAAACTCTGTCAGAAACACTCCTTACATACAGTAATGCTATAAGTTTATATTGTTCTTTACTTGCGCGATGTCGCTAAGAATAAGATAATTAAAATCGACCGATTCCGTTTATTGTTCGTAAAAGACTAAAGCTAAAAGTACAAAATGTTCTTACGCTAAGCTAGCCCTGACCTATAATCGCTGTGTCAGCAATTATGCTGCATGGATCAAGTTCGTCGCGACGTCCGCGCGTGTAGCGTTGTCAGCGGAGAAGCGATTGCATGGGAAGCAGAAATATAGTTGCAGGTTTGCTGCCCATGCAGAATTTAGGCCGATGACCTATGTCAAGCCGGATGTGTTAACTTATACATTCATCCACAAAATTCACACCTTTCGAACTTTTTACTGGACGTACCCACATATTTAAGGAAACAATCAAATATGACACTGAACACGAATATTTACAAAAGTTAAACACTTACCAATCAAAATTATACGACGAAGTAAAAAGAATACTACAAATTAATACTAAAAACAGACTAGACAAACTCAACGCGGACAGGAAAACTCAAAAACCATTGTCCACTAATGATACCATATACAGAAAAGAAAATCGAAGAAATAAATGAACACCAAGATTTTCTAAACACAAAGTCCTACGAAACAATGGTAATACACTAATTACCACACGTTTACAAAAAATCTATAAATCCAAAATAAGAAAAAATGAAAACAAAACCAACCATTGACATATTTTTGTAACACATGCTAGCAAAACCTCTCACTATTTAAAAACTACCTGAAAAAAAACAAGTAAGAAAACTCTAGTCGAGCCATTTACCCTCAATGCACTATGGTCCAGATGACGCTTTTTTTGGCAAAAAGTCGAAAATTTGAATTACATGGTTGAAACTTCGCGTATTTTATTGGTATGGTATTATTTATGTGTACACAAAAAGTGCGACCAAGCCCACTCTTGCCGCCCCTCAAAACAGATTGATAATAAAACTAGAACATATATATATTATTTCCTGTTATATTTAATAACTTACTTATTTTTAAATGCTATTATCTTCTTCATCCAACTCAATATTATAAATATCCTCATCGTTATCAGAATTGCACTGCGATTCATTTTCATTTGCAGCTGAAGACGGAAGATTCAAAAGGCTTAAAATCTCTTTTTGGAAGGGTTTTTTTTATTAATTTCTTTCCCTTTCCTTTCGACAAACACTCGACTACAATGGATCTGAAGAATCTAAAGCTCTGTGAATAGTATCAGTCATAGTATTATCCGATTCCTTGAATGTGACAATCTGCCTTTTTTGTACACTTTGTTGCGCGCTTCAGAAGCATTTTCGCCCAAGCATCCTAATAGAGTCAAGCTCGAATTATTAATTTGGTAACCGTGAACCAATATTTTATGAATTGTTGGTGACATCGGATACCATGGGTAGCTACGCATATATAACAAACAAGTAAGAACGTTGCAGTCGGACGCAACCGACAGCGAAAGACTTTTTCACGCCCCAGTAGCCCACAGGGGCTGAAAAAGTGAAAAATGCTAAAAAGTTGTTTCACAAAATGAGCGAAAATTTTCCGAATTTATGTAGAAATTGGAAGAAATGGCGATTAAAATGACGTGAAATTTATTGAAAAGATCTTCGCTGAAGTTGGTAATTGATGCCAGTAGATTAGTACTGGCAAAAGCTCTCCTTGCCGTATTACCATCATTGCTTTTTCCGCTTCCATTCTGCTTTGGCATGCTTATCCGTAGACCCATTTCGTTCCAAAACTTTTCTTGAACATATTTTTTCCGTTTGCTCATTTCAATCTTGTCATCATTTTTTATATGACATTTTTATACCCTGAACCCATTGAAAATGGGAATTCAGGGTACAATGTTTTTGTTGAAATGTATGTAACAGGCAGAAGGAGGAGTGGCAGACCCCATAAATTATATACAATCTTGATCAGGATGACAAAAAATCTATAAATCCAAAATAAGAAAAAATGAAAACAAAACCAACCATTGACATATTTTTGTAACACATGCTAGCAAAACCTCTCACTATTTAAAAACTACCTGAAAAAAAAAACAAGTAAGAAAACTCTAGTCGAGACCGCTCGACTAGGGGATACCCTGAACCAAGAAATAAAAAAACTCATTTATTCTGTTAAGAAAATATTTAAAATATATTTAAATAAAATATATATTTAACAACAAAACAATTATTTAATATGAAACTTATTTACATATTTAAAATATTTACATGAAAAATGTGTATTATAACTTAATGTACATATATATAAATACTTAAATTAAAATTCCCTATCCTGAATACTAACAGAAATGCCACTGTGGTAACTGTAAACTGTCTCAAAAGTCCTAGCACTGATACATTCTGTGGAGTTATTTGAAAACGCCCAATCAATGTGCGAATCACAATTGGTTGTCGGCGTTTTCAAATCTAATAGGCTTCTGAAGCTTCTCCTAACTAATTCGCTATATAAAGCCCTAGCCGAGTCAAACTTGCTCAAACACAAATTAAAATCTCCTAAAATAAGACAATTCTCTGTCAAAAATGGATATTGCTGAAATAGATCCTCGAATTCGGTATTAAACAATCGGACTGGATACGACGGGCTTTTATATACAACTACAAAGCTTAACGATTTATACCTAAATACAGCATATTCAAACACTGACGATCCACTTACTTTCCTAACACTAAAGCAGCTTGATACATTATTAAAAATGCTATCCCTAACATAAATGATGATCCCCCTATTTGGTCGTCTTGCGTTAGGTATTACCTCGCAATCAAGACGGACAACAATGCTAAACCCAGGAATATTTACATTTTCGTTAGCGTAAGTAGACGCTTCAACGAAACATAGAACGGACGACTGAAGCATTAATCTGTCTGACCTAATATCTTCAATATGACAGTTAATGCTTTGTGTGTTATGGAAGAAAATATCTAGAGCGGAACTGTCAAGTAGGTGATCATAATGTGATCTAAGTAACTTTTCAGTGCGCAATCGGACTATTTGGGTTTGGACCTTATCATCATTTTTGGGAGGCTTAGGCGGAAGAAAATCTCTTATTATGAACAACCCCGAAGCAGTTGTTGCTCTACTACAAGCTACGTATAATGCGGCTCGCTGCATTCGGGAGCAAGTGTGGACCACCACTTTGCTATACGTAGCTCCCTGGCTTTTGTGAATAGTTATACCTTCTGCAGGCACAACAGGAAACTGCCTACGGTCAATGGAAACTTGCTCATTTTTCCTATATTGGAAATTTCGAACTATTTTTTGAATGGGGGTCCACGAAGATTCTGTACGATGCGTACACTTTGAGCGAGCAAGTACTCCTACACTATCCTCTGGAAATTGCATCCATAAAACATTTGGGGCGTTGGATGCATCGAAATCTATTTGCATCAAAATGCCTGTTGCCCCATTAACTAACCCATCCTCAGTATCTACATTGACCGTAATCATATATTTGGCAGTTGTTTTTAATAGAAGGGACTTACATAGTCCCTGAGTTTCGGACGACCTAAAGCTACTCACGACTTCTAAAATTCTTTCCCTATTCGCTGCATTTAAATGAGTAGCTTTAATATAATCTTCTGCAAAGGAAGTAAATGGATCCGTTGCAATAGCGTTAAGCTTTATATTGTTGTAGTTATCCGTTGCCGCATTTGTGCTAAGCAGATGAATAGCATCATCGGGCACATCCGATGGCTGACAAATGCGGGAACGGATAAGGCTAATATCATCGGGTGTCATATTTCCCGATGCCATATTATTTAAAGCAGAAGCAAACGTTTGGTCCTCCCGCTGTCGCATTATTTTTGTGAGCTCAAAATACTTAAAGAGGTCCCAGAGCGAAGAAGCGTATATTGCACTGTAGGGATCGTGAGAGTTGGATTCGAAAATCCAACGATCGCCTACTGGTGATAACTGTCGTAAATCCCCAAATACTATGACAGAAATACCACCAAATGGAGAAGTATTTTTGAAAATTTGTTTTAGACGGGAGTCCAACTGAGAAAACATTTTTGAGCCTACCATAGATATTTCATCTATAATAATTAGTTTAAGGTCTATTAGCCTTGAATGCAAACTATTGACTAAGTCATTACTTAAAGCTCTCAAATCAGAACCAGATTGGTTAACTGGTGGAGAGAACATGGAATGTAGTGTTGAACCACTAATTCCGAAAGCAGCTTTACCTGTTGGGGCACAGAGTAAAATTTTTGCTGAATCATTAGTCCCAGGCCTACTGTTAAATATATGGGATAATGCTTGAAAAATGGAGGTGATCAGTCGACTCTTTCCGACACCAGCACCACCTCCAACGAATTCATAAAATGTTGACTTACTTTTCACATTGTGCAATACATGTGTAAAGTAAGTCTTCTGCTTTAAATTTAATGACCTAACAATATCCTGTATTCTATCGGACGAAAGCAAAGCAGGAAGCTTTATTAGTCGGACAGTGGCATTCTCTTCCTGATTCTCATCATTTCCATTAATGTTTAAGACATTCAATCTAGGATCTATTTCTGGCAACCCTAACACTCTAAACCTATCGTCAACTACCTCTCTATTCTCAATATTGCCCTCATTCTCATCCTGTACTGCGTTGTTAAGAGCATTCTGAAGCTCACTATCATCTAAGCTATTGTACTTCCTACGGTTTGTCTCAACTAACTCCTGATTCTGAACACAAAACAATTCGCAGTCTCTATTCACTAATTCTGCCTCCTCGTCTCTCCATGGGACATATAACATAACTAATTCCCTAAAGTATTGGCTTCTCTCAGTATTAATATTAAATCTCCTATACCTAATAATACTGGGAGTGCGTCTCTTTCTAACGAAACCACTACCATTGCGAAGTGCAAAAACTAATGAATCTGTATTTGGTGTTTCTGGGTCATTATGTTCTATTGCTTGGCGAGCTCCACCATGCTGTTTGCTATAACTATAAAAAGCAGAGAAATCAGCCAGGCATAAACTATCTAAAGCGTCAGGACGCTGAACGTAATGCTCTAAGAGCCCTAATAGAAATATATCTGTAGGGCTCTACAGATATCGGGTAAATTTTCAAACTGTTGTCTACTCTTAAGCATCCTAACCCGATGCTCCGGCAATGAAGTATTTATATATACCTCTGAGTTACTGCTTTCGGACAAGTGCATACCTAAACAGCAGTAAACGGTTTCTTGGGCAGATATTTCAGTGCCCGAAATAAATTTGTGTCCTATGTGTTGTAACTTTTGTTTTATCGTTACATTGCCCCTACTAATCTCACTAACTGCTTCACGCATTAGTTTGGAAATCCCTCTCTGAGACTTGTTAATATAATTAACGACATAACTGCAACAAGCGTAGGGATCTAATATGAACTGAATATCTATATTAGCTCGCTGCAGTTGGAGAAGATGTTTATTGTAAGCGTTAAGATTTATTGCTGCGAATAATCGCTTTAATAATATCTTGGGCTTCTTGATGCTAGATCTAAGAGCATTAATATATAACTCATAACTAAGGTTAAGTTGATCGTGGGACAAAAAGATATTAAAATCACTAAGCGAATCTATGGTTTCACGATCAAACGTTGTTTCCAAGAAGCCCTGAATTTTTTGAAAATTTCTACTATGCTCATCTATATTTTGAGCATTCTCTTCAAAAGGAAACAAAATTTCTGTTTGGGGCATAGGAGGGTATGGAATACCGAATCTACAAATTTTTCGTGCCCTAACTTCTCGCCTACATGAGTGGCCGTGATTGTGGATTTGATACTCCAAATATGGAGCCACATCCGGACAATCAGTGTCAGTTGTGATAAACTGATCAATAAAAGTCTTCACTCTAACAATGCTTGACTCATCAGTCGAGTCAAGCCTAGGGGCATCTTTCAGCCAAAACATGCCATGAATATGAGGAGAGCCTCTTTGCTGGAACTCAACTCGCCAATAAAACCTAACAACATAATGACTACCAAAAACACCGTTATCCTTCTTCATTAGTTTTAAAACCTGCCTATACCGAAAATCAAAATACCTAGCACAAGTGACAGGATCGGCTCTAATTAGACGGGCTTTGTTCTCAAAACTTAAGCAGCCGGCTGCTTCTTCCGAAATTTCTATATTGTCTACATTTCTAGAAAGTATAACTAAAAGCTCCGTCCACCTAGTTTCTGCTGCCGAAAATGTGATAAAGAAGGTCGGAAGACCAAACTGCCTAATCATTGCCATAACCTTCTTCTTTTCTGCTTCCCAGTGAGCAGGCGAAGTCCTAATACCTTTCAGAACTCTATAGCCATCATCATGGCGAACTAATTGGTCTATTTGCTCCTCATTAAGAGCGTTTGCTGCAGTAATGCCGTGAGTGGCGCTGTGCTTTCGCAAGCAAATCGACGTATTGTTCCTAATATTTATCATTTCTAACTTGTTAAAGTTAAGAAATAATTTACCTGTTCTACAACCTCTTCTATCAAAATTTCTAAGCTCGGACCTAACTATGGTTGTAAAACTTTCCGTGCACTTTCTTTTAACGCCTGCAAAGATAGTTGGAAAGGCCAGCTCCTCAGAATCGCAATCTTCGATCATATCTAAGGGTCGCTGACCTTCTCCAGGTGCTATAACTATCCTTTGTAGAGCGATATTTTCTACTGGGACATTTTCTAAGAGTGTTTCCTGGCCTCCTGGGTTGATGTCTTCTGACTCTCTACTGTCCTGCTCGTTTGTTGAGGCTTGAGCAGATCTTTGCACTAATTCAGACACTAAGTCCCTGTCCTCAGCTGATGCAACGAATGGAATTTCGTCAGACGAAAAGGAAGCCAGCCACTGTTCATTAACAGTAACCTGGTGCTTCCTGTAAAGCTCAGTGTCGACTAAAAATCTAATTGCATCAGCTACTTTTGATGGCCTGATGGTTTCAGTCATGAAATCATGGCTATATTCCATCCTACGCTTCAGATGTATCTGAACAACCTCAGCTTCGTTAAACGCTCTTGGAAGAGACGTTACAATATTGGCAACAGGAATAGGTACATTGACCACTGCTCCTTTAATGGCATTTTGGCGGCCATACCCTAAAGACTTGATTATCATGAAAGGAAGGCGTGGGGAGATAAGCCTTTCCTCTAGCGGCGTTAAGCCCTTTAAACAATTCGGAAGATCCGGAAAATCTAAGCCATTTGTAATCGAAGATTTTGGTTTTTTGCCTAACTTAATACTGTGGCTACATGTTTTGCAGAAGTTATATTTATTATTTTCTGAAGGAAATCTAGAAGTTAGATATAAAATATCTGAAGCTACTTCTACACTAAACTTAATCTCAATAGCCTCACGTGAAATTTTGTCCACTTGATGTGGAAACCACAAACCTTTGCAGCTAATGCAAACCTGATCAGGTCCCTGCTTAACCGTCGTATTAAATGCAGCTATAAGACCATCAAGACTAATAGAATTATGTTGGGATCTATTTTGAGAAAGCGTATGAGAACGCTCCATCCTATTCCTGTTTGCATTACGCCTATTCTCAGCTACCCTATTGTTAACATTGCTACGATATTGGCTAACTTGCTGTGATACGTTCCTATTGGCGTCGAACACTTCCTGTCGTGCTTGAATGCGAGCACTTCGCCTTGCACTTGTATTACGTGCCTGCTCAACGATTCTACGAATCGGATCGTCTCTTATCTGCGATCTTAAGTTTCTATCCCTAGCTCTTTCTAAAAGGCGGTGTCCAATGTCTTGTCTGTGGCGATCTCGCCGAACAGTATTCTGTCTTTGTTCGTTTGCCCGGTAAACTGGGTCTTGTCGACGTCTCGATCGACGCGAAGTGTCAGCCAATTGCTCCTGTTGCCTAACAGAAGGATTGGCTCGTCTAGTCGAGTGGTCCTCAGTATTCTGTCGTTGCTCATTTGCTCTATAAGCTGAGTCTTGTCTGCGCGTAGATCGGCGCGAAGTGTTAGCTAATTGCTCCTGCTGCCTATAATCTACATCTTGTCTGCGTACCGATCGACGCGAAGTGTCTTGTTGCTGCTCTATCTGCCTAGTCTGAGAATTTGTGCGTAATGTAGCTCGAAGAAGGGTATTTTGGCTTTGATCAGAAATTCTATTTAAAGTATTATTTCTACGAACTTGGTTTCGCTGTCTATTCCTACTTCGCTCATTTTGGCTAAACTCTTCATTTTGTCTACGCTCTCGTTGAGACTCTACATTATTAACTCTCTCCTGCTCAGAATATTCAGCATTTGACCTATTTAACAAATTCCTGTTTCGTTGTCTCTGACACCTATTAGAAGCCGAAATTCTCGTAGTCCTAGGCATTTTAATATTCTTTAAAAATTAATTACCGTAATACAAACAATCTGTACGATACTTAAAAAAAATAATGGTTGTTCAAATATTTAACATAAATTAATATTTATAATCTATATATTTATAAATCTATAGATATGAAATTACTTATATATATAAATGTATGTCATAAACTTATTGACTATATATGTATATATGTAAAGATATAAAAATTTGTATAAAGGGTTCAATTTGTTGTTAAAGTCTTGAAAAAGACTACGATAATAAAATGTATAACTTGCGGTTTGAGGTCCAGAGTTGGAAAATACGCTGTTTATGATCACGCAGGTCATTTCTTTGGGAATTTCCCAATGGGAAAACCCGAAATAGACGCACACAAAGGTTTCCGTTACGCGACGCGCCTATCAGACGGCATTCACACAAACAGGTATGCAATTGGCAACGAAATTCTTGAATGCCGTTTTGTCGTTCGGCGCGAAAAAAGACACCACGATCACTTTCGCACGAGGCGTTTGTATTATTCACTCGGACACATAAAATTATATTTTATTGCTACTGAAGACGCACTCAATGACAAAACTTTACGGACAAATCAGAATATTGATTGCAAACACTATTTTCGCATAACACTATTGCAAATTTGCAATATAATCGTAGTTTATTATGTGCGTATTTTTTTTGCAACGTGCAATGTTGAACACACTATACTAAAGATAACGCATACCAATGTGTTTTGTCTTAAAGAGAATTTTATTCTTTAAACGATGAAAAAAATATGAGATATTTATTCAAACGGTAGACATAAGAGATAAGAAAAATATGAATACTATTAATTCGAACGCTGCGTAAGATCACCTTTATGTCAAAAGAAGAGCAAGACAAAAGCAACCAATGTGACAGAATCACTATCTAGTTATGATCTGCAAATAATATTACAATACAGCGTGCTATCTGCGTTTTTTAAATACTGCATAATTTGCATTTCGTATAAACTTAAAGAAAACTAAATTCAATTCATTTTCAATTGCTTAGCCAATAGCGCCATCTATGGTTCGATAGAAAGCGCCATCCCTGTTTCGATTTATTGAACAGCTGATAATTAGCAAATCATAGCGCCATCTATTGGACATAAGTACACTAAAACTTGTGGGTTTTAGAATTTGCTAGATGCACGCAGCTCAATGTGTGTGTGTGTGCCCATGCATAGGAAAACAATTTGCTTTGCGCTGCTGGTCACGTGGTCGGCCGATTGGCCAAATGTTTTGTTTAATAACTTCTGCGCGAATTAATGAATTTGAATGAAAATTTCAGCTTATGTTCAACATATTTTATTAAATTTTTTCCAATTTTTAAAAATGTAAGCCCATTCATTTACTGGCTTTGAGTGCAACTAACCTCAATTTAAATATTTGGGAAAATTTGGAGCCGGTATCCAAAATTTAACAGAAATCAAAATTAGATAAAATAAATATAAAACTTACAAAAAAAATTGGGGACTCTAGCTATAAAGACGTGGGAGATATAATTTTAAAACGAACATTCGATAATGTTTTTAATCGATAACATTAAAACTAAAATAGTTATCGACTTTTTTAACAAACTCGATCTTTTCGTGCTATTCACGGACCTACATAAAAAATTTCAAGTCTCTAGCTCTTATAGGTTCTGAGAACGAAGCGTTCATACATACGGACAGACGGACGGACAGACGGACATGGCTATATAAACTCGGCTTGTCACCCTGATCAAGAATATATATACTTTATAGAGTCTGCCACGCCTCCTTCTGCCTGTTACATACATTTCAACAAAAACATTATACCCTGATTTCCCATTTTCAATGGGTTCAGGGTATAATTAATTATAATGTATACTAGACGAATAATAATAGTTGTAAAATCAAAGTAAATATCAAAACAATTAAACGACTCAAGGACTCACTATCATAAAGGATCAGGATAGAGGATCACACACAACAACATATTCCCGGATTATGGACATCTTTATGTGTTGAGTTGGTCGCGGCAGCCCCTACCTCACAAATCACAACCAGAAGAACTACCAACTACGCTCAAGACAAACAACTGAAACCAACGAACTTAAGTTGTTATGACATTCGCTTCGCTTTGGGGAGGGAGGAGTTAACAACCCAACACCGCACACCATTTTCTTCCTCTACACCATCGCAGACTCAAGAGACGAGACTGCGTACTTAGAATAATTTATATGCGTAGATCTAAGAAAAGACATAAGAAATAAATCACTAGAGAACTAACATTCAATCTGATCAGACGTTCTTTATTTCAAGACGGTTCTGCATATACTATGTATAAAATACATATATACACATACATACATTTTCACACATACATACATATATCGCCGCTAGGCAGCAAAGTACATACACATGTACCGTATTACGCCAGCAAACCAGCAAACAGCTCCCACTGCTAATTCGTGCGCCTGTGTGTGTGTATTGTTCCCTAGTCGAGCGGTCTCGACTAGAGTTTTCTTACTTGTTTTGCTTAGTAGTAGCCAATAAGTAATGCGAATATTAGTATTTTGTTCCATTTCAGGTAGCCTGGTTGGACTTGATGGCAGCATATCGTCAGCGTCCTCGCCTATTGGTAAGCCTGTGTTAGCTTGTGTGTATGCTTATTAATGTAAATTCAACACCTCGTCTGGACGTGGCAGTAAAATTTGAAGATTCTAGCTATTAAAATGAATTAAATAGAATTTTATAACTAAATGAAGATATCGGTTTTTAATCGATAACATTAAAACGATGATAGTTATCGATAATTTGAAACAAACTCGATCGAATCGTGATATACACGAACCTACATAAAAAATTTCAAGTCTCTAGTTCTTGTAGGTTCTGAGAACGACGCGTTCATACATACGGACAGACGGACGGACAGACGGACATGGCTATATCAACTCGACTTGTCACCCTGATCAAGAATATATATACTTTATGGGGTCTGCCACGCCTCCTTCTGCCTGTTACATACATTTCAACAAAAACATTATACCCTGATTTCCCATTTTCAATGGGTTCAGGGAATAAAAAGTTGAAGGTAAACTAGAAGACTTACGTTTCAAATTTACAAAGGAACAAACATTTTTAGGGTCACGAGCGAACTACCTTTTGCAACGCATAAGATAATTCTCAGATCAACGGGAATTTAAAATGTTAAAATTCGACTTGGCTATGGAATGTTTCTTAAATTAGAAAGCGTCTGAGTAAACCATGGAGGTTTATAGAAAAATGCACAGGGAGACACATAAGAACACACTCATCAATAAGAGAGTTTAAAATTTTATAGAAAATAGTTGTTGCACAATTAACATCAACTGAATCATATAATTTAGGCCAATCTGTTGCACTAATCAGTTGGTTAGGCACAGCAAAATTGCATTTACATATTATAACAACGACGTTTTGATGGAGTAGGTTCACAAATTGGAGGAGTGCTTCGGGACAGAGATTCCTCCAATGTAGAATGGTAAATATCCTCAGGTAAACAAAAAGGGGGTGATCTAGAAACATTAATGCATGAGTCATCATTAATAAAAACCAGATCAAGCAATCGATTCAGATGATTTGTGATTGAATTCATCTGAGACATAGAAATAGAAAGTAATTCATCAAAGAAAAAAATGATCAATTGTAGGAATAAGGGAACTTGAACTAGGATTAGAGATCCAGGAAGTGTTCGGTATATTAAAGTCACTGAACACCAAAAAGAAATCATCATCCTTTACATGTCCATAAATTTCTTTAATGCAACTCATTTGTTGCGAATTAACTTGAACGTCAGAAGAGGGGGGAGTATATGAACAAGTAATAAAAACGGAGCAAGACTTAAAAGTTAGTTTAACAGCAACTATCTCGACATCATGAGATGCTGAAAAAATAAATGGTTCGGATAGGATATTAGATTTAACACCTGTCCTGACAAAAGGGCTCGGTAATATACACCGTTCTTAAAAAAAAAGCAACTTGAGGTCTTCAACGTAGTCTTTTTAGTACTGCTTTATTATAACTCCAAACTTGAAAAGCTGCAAGGCTTCAACTTCAATTTACACTTAAACTAACGTAAGCAATAGGCAAGGGTGCAATGCGGTGAATTAGGCGTTGATATGTGCCCGATTTGGTCTTTGTGACCAACACCCGCACCCTATCATGGCGTCATGTCCCAACAAAAGACAGCCCGGCAAACATAGTGTCTCGGGGATGTTTGGTTTGGCGGACCATCAGTCTTACAACATTCAGAAGAATTGTGGCCAGCAAACCCACATATTAAGCTGTCGAAGGAATTGAAGTCGTTAAAGAGGCGAAGAGCTGCCTTTACTGCGGTTGCGGTTGAGGAGATCATGAATTCCATTACGCCCTTAATTGAAGCTACATATTCATTTACGGATCCGCATAATCTTTTACATGTTCCGCTTAATCAGTGGAAGGAGCGAGAAACATGTCTCTTTAATTCCTTCAGCTTCTGAATTAAGTTTCGCTTTTATTGCAGCAGTATCTGTGATGCACGATACAGAATTCACTCAAGAAATTGACAAAATAAAATAATCCACAGTTTTGCAACCGGCTCTTCAAAAACTGACACCATTCCTGCACTCTTATAAGCATGGCAAGCGTGTCTTGTGGTTGGTGCTGGTAGGAGGTCGTTTGATGAAGGCGCCATTAGCGCATAATGCCAAGTTTCCCTTGCTGTTGCCTAAAAAGTAGCAATTTGTCACACTTTATTTAGAGCATTTGCATCGCTCGCACTGTCATGCCAATCCAATGGTCCTGATGGGATTACTTCGGCAACAGATCTGGGTGATCAATGCTCGAGAGATGTGCAGTGCAGTGGCGAGGAAATGCGTGCATTGCTTTCGACGTAAGCCGAAGCTTTTGTCGCAAATAATGGGCAACCTTCCCGCTGATCGTTTACATGGGAACAGACCCTTTGAGATCAGCGGAGTGGACTTTTGTGGTCCAATCTTAGTTTCGCTGGGGATTCGGGGCAAAGCGCCCGTTATAATGGAAGCTTGTCAGGAGGCTATACTGCGACAATGCCACCAACTTCGTGGGTGCGGCGCGCACGTTGGCAGACCTTGTGGCCAATTTCAGCGTTAGCTCAGCTTTGATCCAAGCGTATGCTGCGGAACGGGGAATGAAGTTTGTTTTCATTCCCCCACGAGCACTGCATTTCGGTGGCCTGTGGGAAGCAGCGGTGAAGTCGGCGAAAGGCCGGTTGCTCAAGTCAATTGGCAGCGCAGTGCTGCGCCAGTAATAGTTGGCAACGGTGCTCGTCGAGTTGGAGGCCATCCTCAATTGGCGGCCGATCGTCGCTCCCAGCAGCAACCCAAGCGATAACGAGGTGCTCACTCCGGCTCATCTGCTGGCCGGCGCAACGCCCAAACGCGCCTCTCCTCGTGGGAGAGGGCAACGCTCCGCCTCAGCAGTGGATGCTCGGCGTGGTGACCGAAGCGATACCCGGCGGAGATGATAGGGTGCGTGTGTTGGTCACAAAGACCAAATCGGGCACATATCAACGCCTAATTCACCGCATTGCACCCTTGCCTATTGCTTACGTTAGTTTAAGTGTAAATTGAAGTTGAAGCCTTGCAGCTTTTCAATGCGGACGATGTTCAGTCATTTGACTGGGCATAATATTATGCAACAGATATATATATATAAGTGCATGGAATTAATTAGGCTACTGTAAAGAGCAGCCCAAGAGCGAGGAGAGCGGGAGCGAGTGCTCTCGCTAGCTGTTCGGGTCCCTGTACTAGCTCTCTGCCCACAAGCTTAAGTTTGGAGTTATAATAAAGCAGTACTAAAAAGACTACGTTGTTGGCAAGCTGCTGGTTGAAGACCTCAAGTTGTTTTTTTTTAAGAACGGTGTATATTACGAGCCCTTTTGTCAGGACAGGTGTTAAATCTAATATCCTATCCGAACCATTTATTTTTTCAGCATCTCATGATGTCGAGATAGTTGCTGTTAAACTAACTTTTAAGTCTTGCTCCGTTTTTATTACTTGTTCATATACTCCCCCCTCTTCTGACGTTCAAGTTAATTCGCAACAAATGAGTTGCATTAAAGAAATTTATGGACATGTAAAGGATGATGATTTCTTTTTGGTGTTCAGTGACTTTAATATACCGAACACTTCTTGGATCTCTAATCCTAGTTCAAGTTCCCTTATTCCTACAATTGATCATTTTTTTCTTTGATGAATTACTTTCTATTTCTATGTCTCAGATGAATTCAATCACAAATCATCTGAATCGATTGCTTGATCTGGTTTTTATTAATGATGACCCTGTCCGTCCGTCTGTCCGTCCGTCTGTCCGTCTGTCTGTCCGTATGTATGAACGCGTCGTTCTCAGAACTAATAAGAGCTAGAGCCTTGAAATTTTTTATGTAGGTCCGTGAATAGCACGAAAAGATCGAGTTTGTTAAAAAAAAGTCGATAACTATTTTAGTTTTAATGTTATCGATTAAAAGCATTATCGAATGTTAGTTATAAAATTAAATCTCCCACGTCTTTATAGCTAGAGTCCCCAATTTTTTTTTGTAAGTTTTATATTTATTTTATCTATTTTTGGTTTTTGTTAAATTTTGGATACCGGCTCCAACTTTCCCCAAACATTTAAATTGAGGTTCGTTGCACTCAAAGCCAGTTAATGAATGGGTTTGCGTTTTTAAAAATTGGAAAAAATCTAATAAAATATGATGAACATAAGTTGAAAATTTCATTCAAATCCATTAATTCGCGCAGAAGTTATTAAACAAAACATTTGGCCAATCGGCCAAACACGTGACCAGCAGCGCAAAACAAATTGTTTTCCTATACATGTGCACACATACACACACACACACATTGAGCTGCGTGCATATAGCAAATTCTCAAGCCCACAAGTTTTAGTGTACTTATTTCCAA